>CAJFCX010000072.1:0-48257 GCA_904066255.1 Eimeria sp. OTU-X | reverse complement strand
CTACTGTGAAACCCTATGACTATATATCATTTGCAATTGAAATTTAACAAGAATGGAGCACTGGGAGGGGGGGGGCAGCGGGAGTCTGATGGCTGCTCTGGCATTGCACCAGTTCAGCGGAAAAAGCAACTCGCCAGAAGAAACTCACCTTGAATGTACCCTTCAGGGGTGAGATATGTCTCTGTATACGCCGGATAGGGCGAAGGGTAAGTGGTTGTGGCCATCGTGTGAAGTTAAGAGTTGCTTCGTCCCCTTCGGTCGGCTGCCCTCGACAGTGTTGTCGCTGGGCGATATTTGATATAAAGACGACGCAGATACAAACAAGAGGCAGACGGTAAGACTGTGGAGTGTTATTGCTTGTAGTTCTTAATCGGAAAATATCACACTGAATGATGAATAATGATTCGGAAAATGTCGAAGGTTACTGTGCGCATAGCAGCGATGCGAGCCGCACAGCCGTCGTTGCCAGGCAGAACCCAGAGTCCAGCATCGCTCCGGTGCATGTGGTTTCCAATTGAAATACCAACTTATGGATAGAAATTCCTGTTCGAGAGGACTACTACTCATGTTCTGCACTGAATGTACAGGAATGTTTGAGTAGCGGATGAATCTAAACGCTAGTTCCACTCTGGTCGTTGCATGAAGCACCGCTGACCACTGCTGGCAAATATGCCATCCTCAACTTGTGCTCTTCTTCCTCCATTCTGCTTTCCCAGCAGCAACAAACCCTAAAATGTTGTAAATTGAGGTATCTTCCGAGTGTTCTGGTCTACGCATTGCGAGAGCACGGCACCCGGCTGCCGAGACCTCACGGAACGCAGTACATGGCGGCACAGCTCTACGAGCCACAACGATTTCAACAATTTCACCAGCCACTCCGCTATGGGGGCAAAAGAACATATCGAGCCAAAATTCCCATTTATTATTTGCATCGAGCTTGACGTCCAAAACACGTTGGGACATCCAGGCAGATGAGGGCGGATCATCGAATACAGTCGCCTCGTTGGTTTCGCCAGACGCCAAACTAGCAAAAACACTTTGACCCGCGATTCATCCACAACGCAAAAACCGGGTGAGCCTGCCCTACTGATGTACCGCATCCTGTCGAAACATACGAATGCAAGCATTCGTATGTACAATGCTTACAATCCACGAGGATAAAATCGAGCAATAATATCAATTGAATGGAAGAATATGTGCCCATTTGCCATTTCTTACGCCGCAATGCGCAAAGTACCAAAATCCGTCAAAAAAAAAAAATCCATCAACTGAAAGAGCTTCACAGCTATGTAGCATTGCAATGTGACAGAACAGTCAGGCTCCTCATACCCCAAGGGCACCCTCTGTCTGCCAAGCACCGGCGAAAGTCGAATTGAACCTACACTCGCCAACCACTCTCAAATGTGAGAGTGAGTTAAATGGGGAGGATGGGTTGCCGCTTTCGAATCTACAGTGTGTTGATTGTCCGCAGTCCCTTCTGAAGAGCTGTTGTGTACTGGTTGATCGCCTGAATCACAAAGAAAAAACCACATGTGTGGTGGCTTCGAAATAGCACACACACAGCACACTTCCACCCCACAAAGGGCAGTCCAGGCACAATACCGTCACCCTAACAGATCCACTACTTCCGAAGTTTCCTGGTAACTAACTCATTAATTCTTAATTCATTTCTCTCTGCACATTCAGTAAATGCTGTGCGTCAGTGTAACACCCCATACGCGGCACTGCATGGTATTACCCTACTCGGGGACACAGAACGGGGATCTCCACAACGTAGATTTATGTGAATATCACACCTGTATAATCTCGTCGTCTGATTGTTCTCGCGCCTGCGTGGCTAGAGCCAATCCATTCTTTAGAGCCATCAGTTCCTCCATAATGAAGGCATGAAATTGCTCATGAGCGTCGTCTCCCCTGATTGTAGCCACGTGGTGCCACACGCCACAGCACACGCAACGAGGAATTACAAAGCTCGTCGTTCCCTTCAGGCTCCGCAGCAAGCCCTACCATCAGGCAAAATTTGGACCCTCGTATATGTCAGTGCACTGATGCATGAATTGCGTGGTTTCCTATGAAATCTGAGAAGTAAAAAGTAAAAGGGAGCTCCATCCATGCTCCATCATAAAAGAGAGCTTGAAGGCCCTCTCAACTAGAATGATTGCCGTTCCACGCCACACAGTATTTACATACTTGACAAGCCTCTCAACCTCCCTTTTGATGAGATTCAGCTGTTCCTGCCTGACTGCGATCTCAGCCTCAAATTTTGAGTCTACAAGAAGTTGAAATTCCCCCAGCTTCTTGCATGCAAGACTTTCACGTTCATTCTTGTTCTTTGTTTCGGCTGCAAATGCCTGACGAAGGGCGGCTGCTTCACGTTGGAGGGCTGCGAAATCTTGCTGCGGCCAACAGGAGCACAGGAAAAATAGAGCCACAGGATCTGCGAGTTGAAGCTAATAAGTGGAATTCACTGAATCATGCATGTCAAGAAGTAATACCTAGGCAAGGTGCACCGCCCCACCGCAAGCTTGTTGGGTAAGTCTCCTTTCATTTGGGCGAGCCCCCTTTCCAGGCCTTCGCAGCGTGTTATCAGCATATCCATTGACACCTGAGTACGTCGGCATCAGCATTTGTGGTGCAAGTTCTGTATAGACGCTAAGCATCCACGGAATGTGAAGAACCACTGGCTGGCATCAGCGTGCGCCAGGAGTGTACCAGGCGTTTGTGTCACAAACCAGGGAATATCCGCTGTCAATGCAGGATGTGTAGATTCAGTATGATGAAGCACCTTCAATTATATAGGGGGCTTACCGTGAGGCTCTCTATGTACTTTACTATCCGCAATTGCAGCCTGTCAAGCATTTCATTAGCCATCTGTTCCGATATCTGTTGGAGTGCTTTGTTAGCATCGACTCTCCTCTTTATCTCCTGATTGAGCGTCTTCTCTACAGCTAATATCGACTCTTTTATTTCCTTGCGACACAAATGACGCAAATACGTGTAATTAGCTCTGTGAGGAGTAGCATGTGGACGCACAGTACCAGCAAACCAATGAAACCCTTGTGAGGAAAGACTTGCCTGATATCTCTGCTCATCTACCTGCTTCCTCTTGCGCGAGTCATCTGCAATAGAGTTCTTGAAACCCGCGAATCTTTCGCCCACAGTACTGAGCTGCATACGCAGCCGGTCTGACTTCAGGTCTGGCAACACCGCCATTTGCACCCTCTAGTCTCACCCGCAAACGTGCTCTCTATTGATAAATCCGTCAAAGTTCGTTTCAACAAATATGGGGCTTATATTGTGGTGTCAAAGCTGCGGCAGCGCCGTGGGTTTGGCCGGTAGACCACGAGAAATCATATATGGGGGATTCAACGCGGTGACACCCGAAAAGGAATCAAAAGATGTCTAGCCAGTAAAGTAAAATGGCGATTCGATCGAACAAAGAATTTGACGATTCCGTCGTTGGCAGTGTATCCAAGCTCTCACCTACCGATAGGCGTTGATTGAAGACCGCCGAGAACCAGTCGCTGGGCCCCCGCCGCAGCACCCTGTCGATGCAACTTCAGAAAAGTCTATGCAACCAGGAATTCGCCGCCAGTCTTAAAACTCATTTAACTAGAATAGTAGCAATCTTGGATCCTCAGACGAAACATGCAAATCCGTCCGCTCGCAACCCACTGAGTTCCACCGACGGTGAGCGCATGTGCCTCAAGAGCAAAAAACGCCGTATTTGCAGTCACAAGGTAAGCAAGATGATTCATAATTAAATATTAACAAGGGCCAATAAAAATAGTACCACAATATTTACAATGCCTCCACCGGATACGGTGAAACCGAACCGGCGGGAGGTCGCCAGGGGTGTGGCGTGCAGCCCCATACGCTGGTGGTTCATTTTCTCTGCCTTAAACACACTCCCCCATTCCAACGCCTTTGATCACACCTTTGGGGAAACTTCTCATGCATTCGTGCATGTGGATGCCAACAACAATGGATGTCATCGTACCGCACACAGCCCGGAACGGCCCCAGTGGCGTGTTTTCTTGCGCTTGTCTCAACAGTCTGCACTACACACTAAAAAACTTGACCAGCCAGTTAAAGAAAACAGTCACTGGGAATACTTTAAGAGCACCGGCAGGCAACGCTGGTGCGGGAAACCAACGTGACAACACTGCCGTTAAGGAAACCCCACATCAAGCCAGGCGGTTGAATAGAGGAAACTCCTTGGCATATGGCAGCAGCATCCACCACTTCACTGCGTTGGCATTTTATATCCAGAACGCCCCCTAAAAGATGTGTAAGAATCTGGCTAACGCATAAGTTGTGCCTAGTCAAGAAGTTCAACCCTGCATATTTTGGCTGCATCCCCTAAGCGGGGAAACGGCAATCGCGTACATCGAGAAAATCCATTGTTTCTTCGGGCGAATCGTGTCGGGGCCTACGCAGAAAGCGCAACGCACGTAGAAAACCTTTTCGCCTCCACCGACAGCTTGGCGATTCTACACCAGCAAAAGAGGTTAAGGCAGCCAAGAAAAAAATTGAGACTTTACAGTACCTGCTGAATTTGCACTTATACTGGTGTGAATAAATCCTGATAGTAAGATGTCCCACAGCAGCAGAGAATGTGCCTGACAGTCAACGAAACAGCTATCATGAAATTGCTACTTACCTCCTGAAACAGTTTCCTTGTAAGTTTCTTGTCGTAAAAAAAGCCAAGGGCCTGGCGGTAATTGTGAAGACCTCCCTTCTTTGCCAAGATAATTTTAGAGTCGATTACGCGACGCAACTCCTTGCCCTTGGCTGCAGTTGTTATGATGCTGCCATGTCTTATTAGCTGCAAGCAAAAAAGAGGGATCTTGAACACGCCGAATAATATGTACTACGTACATGTACGTAGCGGCGGAACACGGCTACTGAGCCACAGCCCACAATCCGTAAAAAGCATTTCTTCACAAGCACAACGCGACACACAAATTTGTGTGCTAAGGACGAGAAGGGCTTGCCTGGGTAGCGAGATTCCGTAGAAGGGCCTTTCTGTGGGACCGAGGCCTCCCCAATCTGCTGTGAGACCGACGCACATGCGCTCTCATAACTACAGTCAGGGGGCTTCCACATATTAGTGGCTTTTTAAACCTGGATGTGTGAGTGCATGATACAGTACACAACCACGGACTAGAGTAAGAGTTAGTGATAACTTCGGGCCGCCCATTCCGAAAAGTTGTCTGCTTATCCATTTTCCCGCAGCTAACATGCATAACTTGCGGGGCCCTGGAGAAGACGTTAATGCTGTTCGCTCCCCTTGTCCTGCTGGCGGGCACGAGAAAAGCGGTTTTCAATACCTGCCAAGGCGAAGCACCTTCGACAAACGAAGTAACCGCAGGATAAGTACGGGCCGAACTGGAGCGAATGAAGGGAGTAGACACTGAGACGCCTACACAGCAATCCAGGACAGCCAGCAGGAGCAACAGCAACAGCTGTTTTGCTTGTCCCTGTTGCTGCTGCTGAATCCCCCCAGAAGTCCAGCAACTGACGAGCCCCCACATTTCGAACTAGGCCTGGCCCCTCGTTCCGTGTTCCAAAAGCCAGTGCCATCTATACGAGATATGGAGAAGCCCTAGCCAGTATTAAATTCGGGAATTCAAACGACAGTGCTTGCCTGGGGGTCCCCGGCACGGGGGCCCTTTGACGGGTCTACAAAGTAGAGGAGTCCATATTTTCCTAGTGCATTCCTAAATGCAAAGTGAATATGAATTTAACAATAACTCAGTAACCAACCCAAAAGTAAAGTGGCCGCTTTGGTGGAAGCGGACAACCTGATTTCAGCTACAGCTCTATGACGGGCTTGAGGGGTGCTGTAGTGCACAGGCACTACAATGTGGCTCCGGTGTAATCTCTCGTAGCTCATTGACCGTAAAGAGAATGATTATGACATTAAGAACTAGGAAACGTAATTAATGGTGCTAAAGGTTCTAACAATCGAGCACCGTAGGTGGAGTTATAGGATAGTAGGATTACCCCTCCAGCTGCCACTTTCAGCAAACCTAGTCACTACTTGGGCACCCGGTAGGCCCCTTTAGAGATCTGGTTGAAAAAGAAATAGAATTATTACTATATAGGGGTATTATGTCTATAAATACGACCTTGGTGGATGGCAGTTATAGGTCAGGCTCCTGACGTTGCCATCACCGTTGATATCCCCCCGCCTTCCTTTAGGTTGTTCGGCGCTGAAACCCAGCCATGACCAGGGTCAATTCAGAACACAGTTCTTTTATTCTATGAACTCACCCCGTTGTTAACAGATGTTAATCTAACATGAATTGGAACTTGTAGAATGGACTTTGGAGAATTTGGTTAGTCAGAGGCAAATCTCAGAGGGAATTAAACCCGCAGCAGATAAGATTACAGCAATAGGGATGTGGCCGGAAGTGCTGGAAAATGAGACTCAGACCTCCTCGGTGCATTATATGTCGAGGTGAGATGGGGATCAATGGTTAGTTCGTTGCATTACAAGCGCATCTCGCCCGCGCGCTTGTAAGGTAACAAACAAACGAATGATCCCCGTCTCACCTCGACGCCCTCTAGACTAGAAAGAAACTAACCTCCTCGGTGCATTATATAAAGGGTGTTATCCCTGCAACTTCAATTAAGCCTGGGCAAGAGCCAGCGTGGAGTGGCATGCCCCTCCTTGCAGAGGCTTATATTACGATGGGTTGTATGCATTCCGGCAATTTCATAGAAACTACTGCGCCTATATCTCTAGCAACTGCCACTGCAGCTGATCAGCTTTCCTTCAGCAGCGATATTGTACGGAAGCTGCAGGAGAAGGCTGTTCAGCATGCACACGCGTATAGACAATCACTCAATGTGACTTAGAGGGAGGCGAGGAGAAGGGTTTTCCGCTTCTCGACGCTGGCGCGTCTGCTACGGCAGTTCTCTCGCGAAAAGCATAGTGCACACAAACGTATTGCAAAATCACCACCGGGAGTGAGTGCCAGAGGCGCCTTGCGACCCGCAGCCAGCATAGACTCCCACGTAGAAAACAATGAATAACATGCTGTAGGCCTTAAACGGCATCCATAACCAGTAAGCGCCGAATCCTTGAACTCTTAACCTAAACCCGAATTCCTAAACACTGCAGCTCATCAGATAAAAACAGGGGTTTTAGCCCTCATCTAGTAAATGAAACATCTACATGAGGGCCATAGCTTGCATATACGGGGCTAGTACCCTAATGCGCAAATTGACTAGACCTCGGAGCATCAAGTAGTTGGAAGATTTTGCTTTAAATATCCCTATTTCGCCACCAAATTTGGCATGTTGATTGTCACCTGTGATAGTGTACACACTGAAACTTCCAGAGCAGGAAGCCTCGATGGCTCTTCCGATAGGTCATTGGCATTCTGAGACTTCCAGATAGAAGGTTAATACCATGGCAAGCAATGCGGCTCAGTATAATACAAGCTCGCCTGGATGAAAGGGTTAACTTCTACGTTACGTAGCTGACTCTACAATCGACGAAGCTTGCAGAATATGCACTAGGCATAACACTGCCGAAAGCGTATAAGTCTATACATTATTTCCGACCGCGCTGCGAGGGAGCCTTCTGGAGTTCGGCCTTTACGGCATTCTTTTGGGATGATAAGCGACCGATCCACGGAAGCCCATAGATTCGGATGCCTCCCGCCAAACCTTCCTTTTCTGAATATTCGGTTCCGAACCTGTATTCAGGAAGTTCAGAACTAAAGCGTTCATGCTCTGCTGGTTCTAGTTTCTGTTGTGGATGGCGTTTTGTGGATAGGCGCGCTCTTCCCCCTTCCACGGATGAACCGGAGAGTGACTCCCTGCGCAGCGTAGGCAGATCGGTTTGTGAACTACTAGGACTCCCTTTATTGAGAAACTGGTATAAATGCCTGTTCTAACGAACGTACAGCGGGCCCAGTGTTAAGTTTGATTTCTAAATCTTGCGCTGACAACAAGGCCTCCACGTGAAAAGATACTGATGCCTCGTGTGGTAAATGCATGATGTTCGACTCACAGAGCAGAGCAAATTTGCACCTGAGAACCTGCAACCTCGGCTAAAAATCGCTTTGTTAGGTCCACCTCCTGCTCATCAGTTAGAATTGCGTCAACGGCAACAACCGTCCCTACTCCTAACAAAATGACAAAGCGCAAGCAGGCATCTGCAACTACTAGCGCCAGCCCAAAAAATACATTCAGTGGCATGCGTATTGCACCTGAAATTGTATATCTTGGCAAGCTACTTGGATTTTGCTCGTATGAGAGGCGAGCTGCTCTCACCTCTTATGCTGAGCATGAGAATAGTTTCCGCTCCCTTGGAAAGCCCCAGAACTCTCTGTTCTTGGCAATAATGGGTAAATTCTGGGAAGCGGCAAACGTCTGTACCACGTTCGAGTTGTGGTTGTTCCTGTCCCATGGGGACCAGGCCAAGCAGAGAAATATGTCCCAAATTCATGCCAGCAAACACACAATTAAGGTCTTGACATCTCTGCACCATGCGGTACAGAGACGGAATCCAGGCAACCTGAGGTGATTTGGAGCAGAGAAGCTCGGGAACAAAGCTAGTGCACGGGGGAACTCCAGGGCATGCATCCACAGTTGCAGACTTTTTGATTGCCGCTAACTCTGCAACAACAGCACGACGCCAATCACGATTGGGACAGCTAGGAGGTGCAACAAGCGGTGATATGACAGTCTTTGGTGGTAGAGCGCTGGGGTTTTCAAAATCTGTAGCTGGTGGAGTTTCGTCTTCAGCGGGGAGCAGATCCATCTGAGCTTCTTCCGTCCTTGGCTGGTGTTCGCCTTCCACCCTGTTTTGGAGGTTTGGATACATTGTCGAGTCCGGCAGCAATATCAGTGACTCTCGGCCAAACCCAGTGTGCATTTCCGCTACTGTTTTCCGGGGATGTGGAGAAGCAGATGCTGATTCATGGTGCTGCATCCGGCGGGCGAACATCTGCAAGCTGAAGTCCCTACTTATACGGTGTCCAAAGAGCCTCTTCAAGGGCGGCAATCGCTCAAAAGGGAAGTGAGACAGGCGAATGTCAGGCAGTAATAGGAGGTGGCTCTTTGACTCGCCGAGGGTAGCTGGTTGTCCCTGGTTAAGCATTGACGTCAAAGACCAGTACAGCATCTGTGCAGCCAGTGCTTCAAAAAGATCTCCGAGTATAGCGTGAACCTGGCCAGGGTAGGTGAAATATGGTGGAAACGAAGTTTTGGGGGTAGCTGCGTTTTCTAACGGTTCGTCCGTTGCAGACACACTCCTATTTTTGAGTAGTAAGCACTCTGGAAGTGCACGCCGCTGCAAAAAGTAGCGCCACGTTGTCAGAGACCCATCTGACTGGATCGACGGACAAGCCGCCGCAAAAAAGACAAAGCCCCTTGCGCAGTGAAGGCAAACAACGCAACAGTTGCGCGGTAGCCAAGAATTTAGAATAGTTGATGGCGTCAACTCGGCAAGGGTTGTCATGTGTACGAAGCCGATGCGGGAATCGAGCGCCCTGTAGCACAATGAAGGGGTCCAGTCAGCATGCAAAGCTCCCCACATCTGCTAAGCTTCGTGGCCATTTGGCTGTTCTCCCTAAGGCACTGTTCCAAACTCACGAGCTCCTAGGCATAGCAGTAACTAAAACACACTTGCTGGAAACTGAGGTGGACACCCGTTGTGTTGCATACTCACCTTCTGATAACTTGCGTTTGAGGCACGGCTCCTGCTTCTCTCCAGTAGTCCTCCAGTATTCTCAGCTCTTGTGTCACAACGCTTTCGGCCATTTGGGGATCCGTAAACTGCAGCTGCAGCAGCTTTGAAGCCTGAGCAACTTGGGCTGCCTGCAAAGTGGCGATGGCAGCGAAACCTCTGTCCAGCTGTTCTGAATTCCCATTTCCGAAAACGTTGTTTATTAGCTCCTCTCCCAGGAAAGTGGCCTCAGTGAGATGGCCACTGACAATACAGGACAGGAAGGTTTGTTCTAGCTCAGGAGCTGCAATACAATGATGGCGGCCTTCTTGAGAGTCCCTTGTGAGTACACCAGAAAGGTAGTTCAACGATCTCTGTTGCCCTTTTGGGGTCTTATCTGCCTGCGAAAAAATAGAGAATGATGCAGGCAAATTGGGTACGCGTTAATGTGTGCATTGACTGGATTTATGCAACCAATACTCTAATTAGTTACAGCGGTTTTTCAGCCAGCACCTGTGGGTGCTGCGTCTACGACACCGGTTGCTGGTGTGTGGGCATACTAGAGCAACAGCGCTTCGGACATCTTCGATCCAGAGCTCTCGGTTCTCCGGGTGCTCCGTCTCATCGTGTATCCAGGGGCACAGCTGCATACAAGTCAGCTAACCGGAAAGCCTGGGATGAATGTGGCTGGTGAACCTATATGTTGCTGGGCCCTTTTGACCATATGGAAAGGGTGAAGGTGTGCGTTGGAATCAGCAGTCTTACGTATTGCAGTTCTCTTCCCTGTGCAATTATTCTTTGGCGTGCTTGTAGAAGTGACAGTTGATGCCTCAACATGGCGCACTGGCATGCCCACTGGACGTCAAGCAGGGACTTGCCCCATATTTCGCCGCAGTTATATTTTTTGTCAGCTTGCCGACGGCAGAGGCCAACGGTTCGCATGGCTTCAAGTTCCTGAACAGCATTTTCAAGACACTGTTGTTGAGATTTCATCTGCGAGGACGACAGTGCGTCTTCGCACTGGCTTTCATACAGCCACTGTTGGAGTACACGGCGCTTTTCATCAGCAGAAGCTTCGGCGTTGCTGGAGTGGGCAACTTCCGACGAGATTACATTTCCACTAGTCCGTACAAAAACTGGTTGAGATTCGCCTAGCACTTCATGTATGTCTGCTCTCCAAAATTCAAGCGTAACCAGCTGAAGTTGATGACGAAAGCTAACCAACTGGGCACTAGCCACGGCAATCATATCAGCCCACGCTACGGCAGATTGATGAGTTAGGTTCTTTTTGCCGTTAGCAACGAAGTCTAGGACTGCTTTTGCCTCCAAGTCGAGCCCCTGCGAAGAGCACTCGCCAGATGCAACAGCGCGTAAGGCTGAACATGCTGAATTATCGCATACATGAGAATTTCGGAGCACCACAGCAAATTGCCAGGCGAATGAGTTTTGAGTTCTCTGAAGCAAGCGTGTCTTACAGAGATAACTCGGTGAAGCGCCTCACAGCATTCCTGTAGGTCAGCTGGAGTAACAAGTGGAGAGCCTCTGGTATTAGGAAGGACAGTGAGGGGGCTTTCGCGCCTTTCCCAGTGATACGCTGCAAAGTTCCTTTCATCTGTCCAAAGAAACCTTATCGCTGCCATCAGGAAACGAGCTCCCCGCAGACAGCTGGAGGCACAAACTCTCAGAGGTTTCAGTGGAACACCGGCTTCTTCAGTTCGATCGAGCAAACTGGACAACAAATGCATAGCCTCGAGGAACATCTGCTTCCAATGGATGTGCAGGCTGCCTCCTTCTGCAGTCCAACCAAGGCAGTAGTGCGAAAAGAAGTGGTCCGCTTCTAACCCTTTAAGACGGTGCTTCCACACTGTGAGGCTTAAAGGCCATTGAGGTACCTCCGCTGTAGCAGCTCCTCTGCCAAATCGAGAATGGTGACCTCGACTTTGGGCGGTAATGGTTTTCCCGGTCCTTTCTATCCTATTTACAGTAGAATTGGGAGTTTGTTGCGATCCCGAGTGTGCAGAGGAAGCACGCAATGCGATGGTTGCGCCTTTCTCAAAATTAGTGCCAGTAGCTGCGGCGGAAGCGAGCTCGATTAGTGTTGCTTCAATCTGCTTCAGCACAGGAATAGCCTTTGACACATTTCCTTTGGCAGCATGTATTTTCTGCGCAAAAGCAAGGACCGCGGTTTTGCATAGCGAAAAGCATCAACAACAGTGAAGATCGTCAGAGACGTTGGCACAGAGTGCAGCTTATCTAGAGCTTGTGGCCAGGACGTTGACTGTTCGCTCATCATGCACTTAAAAGCTTTGCACAGTCCACCTGTGGGCCACACACCACTTACCCACAGCGCTTCAGAAACATCAAGGCCGACTGGGAGCTCAAGCTGAGGAGCGTTTGGCCAATTTGTAACTGTGTGAAGCAGCTGCAGCGAGCCGTCAACATCGCCTTGTCGGAAACGGGAGGTAGCCAGCATGGCTATCTGTCTCGCATATATGTTAGGATTGCAATCTTTCAAAACCTGAGGGCTGGGTAAGTACAGTGAGGCTGCAGACCCCAACAGGGAGCTAACGCCAAGTTCCCCAATGAGCAAGCACTGTTCTCCCAAAGTGATCAGCAACTCCCCAATGGAAATGAGGCAGCATGTACGGTGAAGGGTTACAACGGAGAAACAACGAGCTTGCCGGCCCATAGCTGTTGAAAAGCCTTCACCTGCTTCGGTTGCCGGGCGGAGGGCTGCTACCCACCCACGAAGGGCCGACGGAGAGAAAAACGCTTGTAGTTTGTGCGCCTCATCCAAAAAGCGGCACGCGACAGCTCCTCTGAAGACCTGGATGTTGAACGAAGCTTCGAGAAGCGACACCGCTGGGTGCATGCTCCCAGTCCCACTAACAAAAGATGTGGAACTATTTGACTGTAGGGACAGCAAAAGGAATGCCTCTGTAACACCCGCTCGTAGTCGCGTGAGCCGCAGGGCCCATGTTTCCAATCCAAGCTCAAATAGGTGGGCCTCAGTTTTACTCAAAAGGCGGAATGCTAAAGTGAGGCTGGTGGACCACAGCAAGGTATCCCGGATAGTCCCCGCATTCCTGTGCGCTCGAGATTTCAGGAGAGATGCCAGGTCTCCTTTATCTCCAGATCGCCCTCTTTCTGGCCTGTTTATCCACGCGCCTTCTGCAGCAGTTGAGCAGTTTCCGGCTGAACCGAAACGCCCGAGACGAATTGGCTCGTACAGGCTTGTGGACGCCCAAGGATCAAGCTGCCAAGTCACATGTTGCAATGGCACAAATCCAAATTTGTATCCCTAGAGAAAACGCCCACCTCGGCTCGATGTATTCTCGTATTGCTAAGATTCTTGTAGCTCTCACCTTCTCGAAGGGCGTGGCCGTGAGGCAATAAAGAAGTTTAATATTAAGTGGAATTTTGGTTCAGCAGCATCTTCGGCACTAAGACATGCACTTACTTCTGCGTGGTCTTTAGGAGACTCGACGCTACCGTTTTCCTCCCCTCCAATAATTCTATCTTGCCCACTAGGCTTTTCTGAGGGGCCGTGCGTAGATGGGTCAAGCATTTCAGAAGAGAGGCTGACAATTTGTCGCATAGCATCGGCAGTCTCTGATGTGTCGGGAGAATAGAAAAGCTTGAGCGCCTGTGCTTGCAGTAGAAGCAAGTGGTCAAGCCTAATTACAGTGCCGCTCAGGCTCATAAAGCCTGTTGAGGATGCTGCTGGATCTGTTTGAGCGTCAGAATCTGCCCCTTGGTTGTCCCGTGGTAGCCAACACTGCACACATCTCAAATACAGTTGGATATACAGGTGGTTGTTGACTTATAAGTATGTGCAAAAGCACCACCAGGCACGTACCCCCTGACTGCAGGATCTGAAGCTCTACTTCCTGCTGCTCACTTCTTGCCGGCATTCCACTCTCTTAAGCAGATCCAACGCCGCACGAATATGGGAACTGGCCTTTGCCCAGGAGCGTCGCATGCTAAGAAGCCACTCTGCAACTTCCAAGTGGACCACGATTCCGTGGGGGTCCTTATCGTTTTCAAACAAATTGAGAGCCCCTTCGTAAGCTTCCATTACCATGGATGTAACTCCAGAAGTTTTTTGAGCAAGCCGAGCAAAGCACAGTAACAAGTCAGCCTCGCTCGAAGGTTCGCTTCTTGCCAGACTGCATACTGCAGGGAACAAATCAGGCATTTCTGTGCGGGTCAGAGCGAGGATCTGCAACTTCATTAGGGCTGTGTGCAGCACTTTGGGCACCAGCAGCACGGCAGCTTCGGCTGTGCGGAATAGTTCATCCCACTTCCTGGCATAAGGCAGGGACCACAGGAGTCCCATGCACATGCGAGTTATCAAAGTTGTCGCAACAGGACGATAACTGGTAGGGATAGTGTATAGAGCGGCTTTTACTGCCAAATACGCCTGTTCCCCATTACGCTCGTCGCCCAAAACTGGTGCGGCCGCATTCCACAGTGCCTTTGCGGCAAAAAGAAGCAAGGACACGCAATTAGCCTCCTTCCCGTATTCGCAAGCCTGAAGTAGGTGGCGTATTGCCCACATGTTTCCTTCCCTGCCACCGCAAACATTCAGACTCCCACTCCCCTTGATAGACTGATGTCTACGTCACCTTCTGTCATCTAGGATTTACAGGTAGTAAGCAGCTGCCGTTACTCACGTCGTAAAGTCTGTAGCAAGAAGAGCTAAACCGGCCAGAACATGTGCCACGCCCCTCCAGAGTTGCAGTTGATAGCTTACACTGGAAGGAATTTTGTACGGCACTGCACAACACTTTCCCCCCAGAGCTTGGAAGGCGTAAGCTACTGATAGACCTTGGACGGTTGTGCAATTTACAGAGAGCGATGCAGCTGCAAGGCGAGTCCACAGTTCCGTCTTCAACAATTCGACCGATTCGGCTGGCCCCGCAGAAGTGGGTGCAGCCATGGTAGTGGCGGCAGACCACAGCAAATCCCCACACTGCAATAATAGTTGCTCCTTGGTTGAAGCTTCTTTTTCCAAAATTGCCTTCTGCATAGTATCCACAAACGCATAATTAACATGCAACGTGTAAACCAACTTTCTGCTGCGTCAAGAAATTAACACTCAATCCCAGCAGTCGGTTCTTATTGTGGTTCATCCAGTAGCAAACGGGGCCTGGATGATCCGGGGGGGTCTAATGGCGTGTGCACCTCGATTTGGAGAAGCACCAAAATATCCGGAGTAAGCTTGGTCATTGATGAATTTTCAGCCACTCCTGGAGCCTGCCCCTTTGTCTGTTTTCCTTTTGATAATTTGTCCAGTCCCCCCGCAGTCTCTTGAAGCCCACTAGAAGACGCCTTCAGTAGCCGGGAAAGAATAGGTTGTGGTATTTCTTGCAGCATGATATCTTGCAGCAACGCACCGAAAATCTTTCGCCTGCTAGAGGTGTGCCATAGTGGAACCTTTGAGCAGAACTCTTGAACCAATCCAAAGTCTTGAAGTGCCTGACATTTGGCCACTGACGCATTACAGTATGGAAGGGTTTAGAGAATGTGCCAGTACGTTAGGAGACCGCTGGTAAAATGAATGTTCTTACAAGGGCAGAGCGGGAACAAAATTCGGTGAAAGTATGCACGACAACGTCGCAGGTATTTGGCGGTTGCTCCAAAAGCCGGTGAAAAAGTTCCTTTAGAACTGGCAGCAGTCGGCTGATCCCCGGCGCTTCTGTTGGACTGTTTAGTAGCAAACTCCTGTATATATTCCATGCATGGACTGCTGCATTGAAGACGAGCCATGTTTGACCAAATGCGTCGCTGTAGGCAACACGCCAATCATTTGCTCCAGCTACCACATTAGACGCAGATAATCCAAGCAGACCGCCTGCAATTGTTCCTTCGATAGAGACGCAGAGCGCGGTTTCCCGTGGTTCTGCTTGCCATTTGCAAACGACGCACTAACACTGGATTGGCTCACATACCTGAGCCTCGCCCCAAACAAAAGTAGATTGTGGACTCTTTGCTCCTCCGAAAGCACATTGTCGCCAGCCTTCATGACTGAACCACTGCCGCTTTCGTTGGACAGCAGGGGAGGCTCTTCTAATAAATTATCGCTGTCCTCAAAGGCTGGCCCATTGGTACCAGGTTCCGCATTACCGGAGGTGCCGGATGCCTTCAGCTTGCTGCAGCATAGCGCCTACGGGGAAACGCCATACGCCGATGCCTGGAATGAAGGTCCCCTGACATATACACTGCTGGGACACATGGCTTTCTGCAAAAGGTACATACCAGTGCGTAGGCAGCCTCGATGATATGCACAGCCATTTCAGTTTCGAGCGGCGGCGTAAGCCGTACGCGCACGTCCACGGGCGCCGTCGCTTCGTGTGAATCGAAATTGAGTGCTGCTGGATCCAAGCACTTTTCAGTTCCATGGACCATAGAGAGAAGCACAGTTGCAGCTCTCTCTGTGGCACGATCATCCCCAACTTCTTGCGCGCGGTGGACTAAATGACCGTATGATGCTATTATCTTTTTAACCATGCCTTCCCCCTGCAAGGAGAGTATTCTTTTTGCATGAACAGAAGCCCTAGTTTGTTGTGATGAACCGGCCGTTCGCTTGTTTATGTTGTGTGGCTCCAACCGAAGCTGGCGGCTACAGGTTTTGCTCTCTTCGTCAGCCAACAGGTGAAGTGCTCTTCTGCGAAGGTCTTCGGCAATTTCAATTATCTCGCCAATTGGTTGATCGTGCCTGCCGCGAAACGCTATGTTCTGAATCTGCTCAAAAGGACTAGAGTGTCCCACTGCCACAGTTAGTTGGCTGACTGCCTGGGCCATTCTTTCTAACGATAAACTTAGCGGCCGCGAGTTCGCCAGCTGCGTGAGGCTTTGGTCGCTTTCGAGAGCGCAAGTAGTTGCCAACACTGGATTATCTACCACACTTGTAGTAGGTTGACCGGCTGATGCTGGTTCACTTCCGTGGTAGACAACAGGACAGTAGCTGCGTTCGATTTTCAGCGCCCTGTTTACAGTTGCTTGCGCTGCCTTAAAAAGTTCCTCTTCAACTTCGCACTGTGCCAGTTGATGGAAAAGGTGCACTCGAAGTGACATGTGGCTTGATTGACAACGATCCAGTGCATTACTAGCCTAAGAGAAAAATGCGTAAGTGTTTGTGCAATCATCGCTGAAGCAGAAATTTCACATTGGGGGAATAAAGAACTCCAATGATGTAACCTTGAGTTCTCTGTGCCTACCTTTTGCAGGCTTCTATAAATGTGGCGCCGCGTGTCTGGACCTAGTCACGGCCTTGCGATGTTCCACATGGTAGCAACACAAATTTCCACCAGATCTCCATTCTCACTAACATGAGCCAGAGCAGTAAGGCATTCGTCCAGGCGACGGACGGCTTGCACTCGAAGATCCGGGATTGGGCATGGCTCGCGAGCCGAGGCAGAGAGCAAAGAAAAGTCAGTAGGAGGAGAAAAGCCTGTACCTTCCTGATGGCCGAGCTCACAGAGAAATTCTCGCAGCCGCAACTCAGTCTCGGTCTCCAACATCCGCTGTAGCACAGTGACGCTCGTGGTGCCAGCCTGCCACCTAGGAGAGAAGAAAGTTCAATCAAGCTAGCGCATCCATTTCCAAATGTGCAACAGCCTTCCCCCTTGCTATCTGGGGTTGGCAGAATCCTTCCGCTGGGCAGGTTCCGTCGTGAGGTGGGTTCGCTAGCTGCCTATGAGCAGCCTTACCTTTCCAACGCTTTCGTCATAACTCTAGCCAAGGGGAAAAATCGTTGTGCAAGGGCTGCCTTGGCAACTAAGTAGCCGGCAAAGTGCTCGTTTTCCCCAACACTTCCAGGAGGCTCGACAGATTTTTGTAGCGTGTAAATCTGGTCATCAACATCTTCTGGCGATCCCCCGCTAAAGAGTGCGCTCCGAACAACTTGAGGCAATTGTGGGTCCAAAATTGCCCATGCTTTCAATAAGTCATTGCATGCAGGATCAACTTTATTACCTGCTGCATTTTCCTTTGGCGATCCAGCAGATCCAAAAGCTTGCGGTATTTTCGCAGCTAGTCGGCCTACTGATATGGCTGTCTCCACTGTGCCTGCCCAGCATGGAAACTCCACTTTCGTCTGGATTGGTCCACTTGCTTCCTGCCTTCCGCCCAAACCACCACGAATCCTTCAATATATCACAAACCGCAAAGAGCCGTCGATTTCCCCCCACGGCATACCGTTAAAAGATGGTACAGCCCCATTTTGTGAACTTCATCCTGTTGGGTAACTGGCAAACAGCCAATAAAAGGCGACTACAAAAAACAGTTTTGCGTCCGTGGCTTACATGGCTAGCTTGCGCTGCAAAATGTGATGGTGCTTATGCCACTGCGGTGAGTGCCAGTGGGCGGCCTTGGCCTCAACACACAGTTGCATCGCATCTTCAATGGCCTAAAGCGCTCACCGCAGCTTCAGTCATTTCCCACTCCTGATGGGCTCAGCTATGCGAAGGTAAAGCTACTCAGAAAGGGTCAGTCCAGACTTTCTATATATTTTTATTGTGGCATATCCAAGTGAAGGCTGCAGCAGTGAGGCTCTTCACTTGACCTTTTGAGTTTTTGCACGTCGGCCTCCATCTTCAAAACAAACAGCAGCGTGAAGGAGAAACGATACGATCAGTCTGAATCCAGCCATATTAGTGGTTCTACAAGAAGTTCCCTGCCCTTGGCTTCCAGATGCGGGTGGGGCCGTAGCTTGGGCACCTTTGGGAGGCTTTCCTAAGGTCTTTGCTGGTGCCCGCGCCTCTTGAAGTCTGCGACAGCACTTCCTCTATAATAGAAAGGGCTACAAAAGCACACCACCTTTTGAAATATCAATTCACCTCATGCGATGGCCTGCATATAGCTACTAGCCTTCTACGTGGGGGCGTTAAATCGCCTACTGGAGAAAGGGCAAGATCCTTTCCAAGCTGTTGCAAAAGCTGCGAGCCCAAAACGGTCTTACAAATGGCCGTAGGAGCACTAGAACAGCTTTAACAGCATGCTGGATAAAATTGTCCATTCTGTCAGCATATACACCACCAAACGAGACTCAGCAGAGAAGAACTGCTTAGCAGTGCGCAGAGTGCCCATATATCGAGGGTATGCCGCTTGATCGCAAACCTCGTGGGATGTCCATAACCATGACTGCGAAGCTCACGAGAAACAAATCCGCCACGCTTTTGTAATCACAATGAAACCAAAGTTTTAATAAACTCTGTCTAATTTGTACGGGACTGACTGCGTAACTTCATCCAAGGTTGCAAGAGCCTTTTCTACAAAAGTAAGAGCGTCGACGTGCTGAT
The DNA here is from genome assembly GCA_904066255.1 of Eimeria sp. OTU-X. NCBI lineage: Eukaryota > Apicomplexa > Conoidasida > Eucoccidiorida > Eimeriidae > Eimeria > Eimeria sp. OTU-X. Next base: position 29,264 of record CAJFCX010000072.1, on the reverse strand, counting down.
CTACAGCAACAATCCCCTTCATAGCAGCGGGTTGTGTGTGCTTGGTTTCCAGGTACGCCCTGCAAAGCAAATAGTTCCAAGTCTTCTTGGTGAAGTACGAATAACCCTATTATCGTTCTTAGTCCATGCAAATCGATGCATAACCTACTATCTGCTCGTTTCCTCTTGAAGGTGCATTGACGCAGCACATGTAGGCATTTTTTGAAGGCCAGCGTACCGGAAAAGAAGCCCATAAGCTTTTGTACGCGGGGATCGTATTCCTACTTGATCGAAGAGCTGATGGCAATGCAGAAGCAATACAGGGCTGGGGTTTTAGCCGGAGAGGCAATGCTCCTTTCTATGGCATCCTGATCCTCAGAAAAAGTAGATTTTAATTAGCCTTGTCAGATGATTTTTCTTTGTTGGTGGCCAACCTGGAAAACGTGTCTTGCTTTCTCCTCGTCCCCGTGGGCGCAAGCTTGCAAGCAAAAGGTCAGAATCATGTCTGGTATAAGCAAAGCAATACAGATATTCACCACATAATAATAGTAGGAAATCATACCTCCCAAAGGCTAGAACTCAAGCCCACAAAGCCATCACGGGCTGTGCAGCGCTATACTGGGGGGCGAACCTGAGACTACTCAGCAAGAAATGGGTGGGAATACGCTAGTTTTGCCCTCTGTTTTGTGAGCAGTTACCAGCATTGAGGTCCATAAGGGACGTTTCTGCCAGTAAGCATATCTCTTGGTACGCTATTTCCAGCTTTCTTATGGACGCGTGGCCATCGGATCCATGCTGCAATGGGCGCGACTCGTCGATAAGCCGCATAAGCCGTTGCACACGTACTCCAGGCATCTTCCCTTCAAGTGTTAAGGAAAATAAAATATTTCACCTGCAGACTACAGACAGCACTTTGCTTTTCCTTTTCTGTACAACGTATTGCTATCGATTAGCATCCCAAAAATCCATTTGGAGCTCTGGAGAAGGCGTAGCCCCCCTCTATTGATATTACAAAAATGTTGCGAACTTGATGAAAATATTTGTACTTGTGTCTTTTCGTTGCACGAGGATGCGCCCCCGTAAACAGCAATTGCAAAGAAACCGTTGTGACCCGAGCGCATTAGCATGCTTTAAGTTCCTAACCGCCGTGGGAAACAGAGCGCTGCATTGCTGGTTGGAGTTTTACTAAGGTCTCCCCCCTGCATGTAACTGCTGTAATTCCATCTCTTTTTTTGTCAATTTCTTCAGTTTCTGTATGGTTCCCAACAGGCTAGAGCCGGGAGCCAGCGGTGAAACGGTGACCCTCTGTGGCGACGCAGACAATTGTGAACCCCGTTGTTGCTGGGGAGAAAATGTCTTACACAGTTTTACTGAACATTCAAAAATAGTAAATATACACTAATATGAAGGTGACCGATGGCATGCAGCCATTGTCCTCGGCGCCTTCGGCACACTTGCTGCAACGACGACGCCTGTACTGTTGTTGGCACCCCCGATCTGCACACTGGACCTGCCTGTTCCCCCTCTAATTTCGTCTGCTTGACGACAAAATTCAATGGGGTGAATGAGATTACGTACCCCCATTGTCCTTATTGAGCAGACTGCAACCGCTGAAGGACAACCCGGCCACAGCGGACACTCGCCTTACTTCCATAGAAATCTCCCAAAAAATGAATTAAGTATTAGCTTTGAAACGTAGTACTCAGATGGAAAAAGTCAGAGGGGCTCAACACTGCTGACGAGGGAACCTGTCCTGGCTGGCGTACGGGCTTCATTCCTCACTCACTCTTCGGTTGAAGCGCAACAGATGAGCAAATCTTTTAAGGCCCACATGGGATATGAGCTATTTATGCGATACATTTTATTACTCGATGGGACTAAATGGGAGGCAGCCCGACGGTTCCCTTGATCCACTCTGTGTGTGACGGAGGAAGACGATGCTGCCTTCAAGAAGTGCACCATGGTTTTGGAGCTCTGTTTATTTAGTCGTCGAGATGCATCGCTCGGGCGAGTCACTGTCAAAGATGCTTTCTAGTACTTTCCCCTGGTCCCAGCTCTGCTTCGTCTTCTCCTCAGCACCGATAGTGTGTGGCATTGAGCTTATTGACGCGATGATTGCTAGTTGCGGCTTTGGTTCTTGATACACTACCGGAGGCACACCCCAAGCAAACAGGAGCTCCTTGCAACAGGGACCATCCTTGGCTTCTCCAAAGTTGGTGTCTGGTTGAAAGCTGCTGTGTGGAAGCCTGGTGGGGCTGATGCGTAGTGAGGCATGCTCGTCTGGGGAGAAGTTGGCAGACCTTGAACTGGGGAAATGTTGCCTGAATCCCGTGCCTTCTTTAACAGACCGACCGCAAATGGAACTTGGATGTTCGCTGCAGGCACGTTGTTGAGGCTTTGCTGGGTACGGAATCCCGCGCGAAGGTGCTCCGCATAGTGTGTTGTGGTTCGCATGTTGGTAGGCATATCTAATCCTGGGGCGGCCTGTGTTGAAATGGACATTCGCCTGTGCTGAAGCCGTTCCCTGTGCATGGTTATTATGTAATAAGCTTGTTCTTCCGGTAGGATGTCTTCGCGGATACATACGGTGTTGTCGAATGAGCTCATTTGTGAATTTGCCATGGCTGCCGTGATCTCCCGGTTCCCCAAGCGCAGTGGCTTGAACCCATTGACACAATTGCATTTCCGTGTTGCCTCTGAAGTGAAAAGCGCTTGGCACAGAGAATTAACCCCGCAGCCTCCGTTGTTGGCGCATGGCCCCCGATTTGGGGAGTCTGAGAAAATAAGAGCGCAGCACCCTAAAGCTCTGTCGTGACACTTGAACCTATACGGCCCCGAGTTTACTACGGTATTTAGCAGAACTACACGAGCAAACCTGCCCCAGATTACCAAACACACAGTTGTCTTCATACAAAGGTGAAGGGATAGAGAGAGCGGTGTATCCTTTTCAAAATTATAATAATGCCGTTCTCCTTTACAGCACCTTACTTATTCTGAGACACTGTGCTGCAGGTCCTGAGATACCATTCCATACCGTTCCCCTTGGGCAGATGCAATCAAAAGTTCCGCTGAAATTGTGGCATTCTGCTTGCAGTGGACAGGGTCGTGGGATTAAGTTTTGCAAGCCGAGGCTGCATTCGTCGATATCTATGCACGCTTCCTGCGTCTGCTGGAATCCTTTTCGGCATTTGCACTGATAGCTGCCGACTGTGTTAACGCACACGGATGCAGGCCCACAAGGACTAAAAATACATTCGTCGATATCCTTGCACACTTTTCCGTCTCCTTCGAATCCACGATTGCACACACACTTCGCTGTTCCTTGCGCATCTGAACAGGTCGCGTATTGACTGCATGAAGCTGAAGCACACGTCATGGGAACAACGGGAAGGGCGGCATACGGGTCTAGAATGTCTTCTTTCGCTAGTGTGCTCCAGGCGTCAACAGTGCCTCCTGTGGCAATCAATCCTGTAATGCAACGGACAGAGAGAGGAGCATATGCCTAGGTGGATACGATCGGGAACTAAGGTAAAATATGCTAGAAGTAGGACGTGCATGCTTTCTTTTATGATCCTTCAAACTTGCTCCAACCTGCTGAGCTCCCGAGAAGCTGAAGATGGGAAAAAAACTTTCCAGCATTTTAGGTTAGTTCAAGTGAGACTCCATCGTCCACCCACCTTCAAGGTGAGGATTCTTTTTTACACTTCGGAGTAGACGGTGGATGACTTGACGGTAATTCAACTGTGGACGGCGTGTCCATAGAAGAGCAATGGTGCCCGTCACCATCGGGACGGCGAAGCTCGTCCCACTGACAGATCTGTACGTTCTTCTAGCAGAAGTCGTCATTATATTAGCACCTGGAGCAGCAACGTCAACTTGCTTCTTTCCATAGCTGCTGAATGGTGCTAGTTGGCCGTTGCGGCTAATGGCCGCAACGGAGACGACGTTGTCTAGATCATATGATGCGGGGAAAACAGGTTGCCTGCGCAAGCATTACCATAGTCAACAACATAAATGTCAAAACATCGGTACTTGGAGACGATCACGTAAATTCATCTCTCCTTCCAGGAGTGGTTAAGCTAATGTTGAAATGGGCACAGATCACGAGTGAAATGCTTCACTTGTCATTATCATTGTTGCCATTGTAGTTCCCTGCAGCGGCGACAACAATCATTCCTGCCTGCCGCGCTCGTTGTACAGCCTCTTGAAGGCCTCTAAATCCGCTGCCTCTCCCCCCATAGCTGTTGTTTGACAACATTATTCCTTTTCCAATCGCGTAGTCCAGGGACCTAGCAAATGCACTGATGGTTCCCTTTATGTCCTCATTTAGTGCTTTTAGTACCAAGATATCACAGCCCCAACAAACTCCAGTGAGACCAATTCCATTATTTGGCTCTGCAGCAATGATTCCCGCGGAAGCGGTACCATGACCGTTATCATCCATAGGTAGGTTGGTGCCTTTTACGAAGTCCTGAACCAGCGCACGTGGAAAGGCAAGCGATCATTCAATTCGAGTGTTTATTGGGACAGTTCGACGAACTACTCTACCTCTTCCTGCATGCACCCTAAGTTCCAGAGCCCCAATGAGGTAAGATGAGCCAGCGTACCCAGCCTATGCAGTCATCCACAAATCCATTGAAGTCGTCATCTATGCCGTTTCCACATATTTCATCTGGGTTCCGCCATATTTGATTCTGCAAGTCAGGGTGCTCGTAGTCGACACCACTGTCTATCACGGCAATTGTGAAACGCGGTTTGAGCCCCTGTCCTACGACGAACCCCATACACTCAAAAAGAAGCAAGCAAGGCCTTATAGCTTGTAGGAAGTTAGACTCACACTTGGGCTAAACACCCTGTGATGCGCATCCCCACCCGCGCGGCTACAGTTTTTGAAGTTGCTGCAGTTACCTGTCCAAACCTCCCATGCGTTTGGAGCTTCGATGCCCCATCTCGTAGGACCGCTGTCCACAATAGCCCACTGCTGCCACGTAAAGGGGTCATTTGTCATAACCTCCAGTCTGCGGCTTGGTGCTTTGGTTTTGCTCGTTGCATAGTGTTGCCCAGAATCAGTTGAACTACTGGCATCTCCTTGGCGTTTCATATGTTTTGAATCTACTATTTCTTGTGAAGAATCGTCTTGCAAAGCCACCTGGAGTTCGTTGTCAAAGTCACTTACCAGGTGATCTGTGTATACGTGGCTCACGTACTTATCCAGCTTCAGCACCGTGGCAATGAATTCACGTACACGCCAGAGAGGAGGCACCTCAAATATCTCCATCCCGAGATTTCGAAGATACACAGATTGAATGCGATGCGTACCTTGGAAGAGAGAAGCAAGTTGCCGAAGAAACTGATTTCTCTGGCCAAACATTTCTATCCACATAGAGGGCTTGTACTCCTTGTAGCAGATAATCACGTTACGCTTGTAGTTGGGTAAAACGCTGGCTGTCTTCAAGAACAGCCCCGAAAAAAGTGAATCCACGTGGCGCCCAATGCCTTCCCAGAGGCTCCCTGTGCCTGGAATGAGCCATTCTTGGCCTTCTGCAAGGAAGTTGGCAAAGGTAAGGGGATTAGCTATATCTCTAGTTCGATACAGCAAACTGTGGGCCAATGGCGACGGTATGGAGATACTGCCGTCCACGCTTTTCATTTTGCGTGTAACCTCAAGGACTACCCGCGTATCTGTATTTTCATCTACAGACGAGCTTGTGTCCTTCTGTTCTTCATCTATATCCGCAATGCTGGCGCTGCGGTCTTCGGGCTCGTCGTCCACCGAGCCGCTCAGGAGCGACTCCCCGCGGAAGTCCACTCTTCCCGCCCGGAAGGAAGGGGACTCCGATAATAAGCGTCCTCCAACTTCCCACTCGTTAGTATCCTTATTCATGAACTGCCGGCCATTTCTGTTGGGCTCACCTCTATCAGTTTGCGATAATGCGCGCGTTCTCTGCGGCGAATATGTGGGTTCCCCGAAGCGAAGGTTTCTTCTCCATTCGGGCAACCCTTCAGGTGATTCAACTGGAGTCATAAACGGGTGTAGCTGTATTTGGTGCTCGTACTCTTCTTCTGCATGAAAATTGTCGTCGTACGCTTTTGCAGGCCCTGCAAGCACGGGACGAAGAGGGCCACTGGATCTTCTCGGGCTGTCCACGGGTTCTGGAAAAGGAACTTCGACTCCTTGTCTGGTGGCTGGAATAGTATAACTTCCATTTTTGTGCTCTTCAAATGAAACGTTCATATGGGAACCATCGCGGAAAGCCGTGCAAGGTGAGTACCCTCCAAGAACAGCCAGGCAGAGCGCAAGGGACGAAAAGCGGGAGGCCATTCGTAACGGAAGCTGCCAGCATGTACTCTTTGTCAAAGCTCTGACCATTTCTAAAGTCACTTTGTTGCTAATATGTCTGTTAAAAAATTCGTTGACGGGGAAACGCAGTGTTTTCCATCCAGTCAACCACATGACTGGCTACAGGAGATTACGATGAAATATTTGAGAAACATGGGGAGGATATCGCTGTAACACACGACATAAAACCAATTTGTCGTGATGCTTGAGCGCTTCAAAATGAATTAAACAATGAATCATGCATGCGCATTGGGCAACTAACATCTGTGGGGTCACCGTCCTGTTCGTGCCAGTCACTGGTGACGACCGCCAAATGTCTGCAGCCTTATCTGCGTTTCCCAAAATTTTGTAGCAATTAATATATAGCAAATGTGGCCATTCTGCATCGTTAAAGCTTCACTCTGTAACCATTTCATGCGCCTAGCTGCAGAATCCGCTACTCTTACAAAAGGTTGAGTGGTCGCTCGCCGTCAGGGAGGTGGAAGTGCCTACGAAAGAAGCAAAAATATTGCATCTCAAAATCTTTGGCACTCGTCAAGTGCACGTAAGAGCATGTAATAATTGTTGCTTTTGCTTCGACCGCATAATTCCTGTGCACTCACGCTCTGCGCACGGCTCCGCGTGCGTGTCTCAGCTGCTCCCCTGCTAGGTCGCGGAATGACCTTCACCGCAAGCTACACACACGATGCAAATATGCAGCTCTAGTCTGTTGTTTAGACATCAAATATCATGTCTAAAGTCATGGTAATTCGTTCGAAGGCGGCGTCAGCAGCAAACGCTTCAGACCACGTTCTCCCCCTACAGATGGTATAGGCATTTTCTCGGCGCAAGAAGGTATCCGCAAGTAAACAAGATGAATGCATGCCCATTTCAGTAAGAAAAGTGAGCACGAAGTCCTTATGACGGCAATTCGAGATGCTCATGTCCCCTCAACGAACAACGGCAGTTGCTACGGCTGTACTGAAGTGGAGCGTTTTCCACTAATATCTCACCTTGTGGCATCTAATCTCATGAAACAACGACTAATGAGCTGTGTAACAAATCACTCCGAGCGACACGTCTGCTTCCATGATGCATCCAAAGAGTCATCCCGCCTCCCGTACTATAGCTGATCCGGTAGGACAGGCGTACTATGGTAAGCTGGTTGTGCATACAACGCTACTGCGAAACAAACAAGAAATTAGCGAAGAGTTTCGGTAGTACACCAAGTACGACCGCAAAAATGCCGAGGTCCTCGCTTCTGTGCGTTTCCAGAGAATAACCTTCCCGCAGGCCTAATGCCTCTGCAGTCTATGTTCATAGCACCGTTTGAGGCAGCCCGTGCCTCAGAGTTTTATGCTGCATTTAATCAATGAAACCCGAGGCCGGGAAGCTCTAGGTAGCTCTAAGCAGTGAGTTCGAGAGATCGACATGGTCCAATGCACTTTTCGAGTCGCATGCGATGCTTCATCGTCACATGATTCAAGAAAAGTGGGTTGACCCCTAATGAGGAGTGAATTCACGAATGGTTGCATCGTCCCCCTCTTCAGCCACTGAGGAAAAACCGAAGATGCTACCATGATGGACGAGTCTGTACATTACGAAAAAAAAGACGAGGGTTACGATCATTCCACCATACACTAGCCACTTGTCTCCTTGCTGCCTTCTACCGACCGCTCCCAGTAAGGTAGAAGCAACGCCCGAACTACTGGCCATATCAAGCACTTTCCGCCGCGCACTTTTGAGTGCAGCGTTCTGAGACACGAGCTGCCCGACAACACTCCAACCTTGAGACAGCACAGAGTCCAGCATTGTTCGGGACTCCTGTAGACGGTCCCTCTCCTTAGCGTACATAAGCTCGGCGTTGCGCATGTCCCCCCATCTCTTGCTACGGTCAGCTTCACCAAGTAGTGCTTTTCGGTCCCGCATCGCCTCCTGGAGCCGCTGCTGTTCCAGATTCATGCGGCCTTCTGCTTCTCTTCTGAAACTCTCCGCATCTGCAACCATGTCCTGGATCCTCCTCTCCCACACTGCGTGCATATTCCGCGATAGACCGCCAGACTTCGCCGATGCGAGCGCATCTTGCAGACTCAGGACAAGAATGCAAAACTGCCGCGTAAGGGCTGAGAATCGCTGTAGCTTCGCCACCGACGAATTCCCGTTTCCTCGAACTTCCCAGCCCCCAAAAGGTGCTTCTGCGCCCTTTACCGCACCTTCCTGCCCTACAGGCCCAGCAAAGGATCGGCACCCTGGGTGCAATGGAGCTGCTGGGGAAGATATTGTCCGGAGAAGAGAGTCTAGTTCCTTCCTAAGTGACAAGCATTGTGGGTATAGTTCGGCCAGGGTATCTTTCGAGGGCGTTTCCTCCATTGTGATTAAGCTGAAGAAGCCACTCGTGGCCTCCTGGGATATCGGGCCACTAGGCAGCTGCTACAATTTAGCGGCTCAACCCCGTTTTCATTGCAGTGGGCACCGTACGCGCAAGACAGGAAATCTTCTAAACTGCCCTCAGACTGGCCTTACAGGTAAGATAAATACACCTGCTAGCAGACACTCAGCTGTCCGCTCTGCCAGAGGCACCGCCCGCTGCTGTTCAACCGCGCTAACCAAGTGAAGTCAGAAGAATACCGTTATGGATGGCCCGGCCCTTGCTGAAAAGCTGTGCTGCCCAGCATCAATTTGTCTTGAAGAGGAACGCATCTTTTCCCGAGAAGGGCTTCATTTTCTCCACTCATGCATGCCCGCCTGGAAGATCCGGTGTGCAACGGAAGAAGTGCCGCTTGTCTGGCATGTGCAGAACCACCAACTAGCTTAGCATACAAGCATAGAGCATATATTCCAACTTACTGATGGAGAAAGAGCATAAAAGGGATAAACGAAACTACGTCTGCGGAACGTGCAGTGCCCGAAGGAGAGTAAGGGCTGTGGATACTTTTTGGAAAATAAGAACATACACAAAAAGGCAAGAAACATTTCGAAAAGGGCATACTACTCGGAGCTTTGCTGTTAAAATGGACCAGGACGGTGGGAGCTGGGGCTGGCGGGCTGCTTGTGGTGCACAGGCACTACAATGTGGCTCGGGTGTGATCTCTAGTAGCTCATTGACCATAAGGAGAAAGATTATTACATTAGCAACTAAGAAAGGGAATTAATGCTGCTAAATGTTCTAAGAATCGAGTACCGTAGATGGAGCCACAGGTTAGGATTACCCCCGCCAGCTGCCACTATCGGTAGTGTAGCGTAATACCTAGTCACTACTTGGGTACCAGGTAGGCCCCTAGGAGTGTTATGTCCATAAATACGATTTTGGGGGATGGTAGTTATAGGTCAGGCTCCTGACTGTGTCGTCACCGTTGATATCCCCTGGCCATCATGTAGGTTGGGAGCTGACACTCAGCCATGACCGGGGTCAATTCGGAACACATTTCCTTTACTCTATGAACTCACCCCTTTGTTATCAAATGTAATCTAACATGAATTGGAACTTGCATCGTAGACTTTAGAGAATTTGGTTAGTCAGAGGTAATCCTCAGGTAGCCTGGCAGGAAGAGATGATAAGTAGGCACAGCTTGGGACGGCTGGGCACAGCATCTGGGGGCTGTTCCAACCCAGTTGCCTCTTCTCTATACTGGAATGTATAATAAGGATAAGCCTCAGAACAATTAAAAAGCCAGGCAACGGAAGACAGATCGTGATTGTGCCAATATGCGGGGGCAGAACGTGGGGAGGACAGTGTGGTCCAACGCAGCCGGCGCGAGAATTCCAATGCGGGCTTCATTAGATGGTCATCTGGGTGTTTTAAACCCTCCGAGGGATTACCTTTGGACCGTTAACGTCAATACTCCACATGGAGATGGTAAGAATATGGTGAGCTTCCTTCGTCATACAGAGTTGGTGTTTTTTGAGAAAGGAATACCCACGGAAAACTAGGGACAATGGGAACTGCATAAGCAGCGATGCCCGAAGAAAGACAACCACGTACAAACGCCAAGGACGAGGGACGTTTAAACGATCGAGCCTAGTCATCCGTTGAGACACAACTGGCGAGCAGGGAAGTGTGTTTCTTAGAAAAACAAAGGGGAAGTTTTGCCGGGAAGTTAGCATCTAAAAAATATGACACGCATTACGCATTAGGCGACACTCTGGTGGTAAGGGAACTCTGTGCGCAGTAGCAACAGGACCTAACTCCATAGCAGTTTCCCCAGATTGGGAAAGGAAGTTGCTATTAAAGGACAGGCAAGCGGATACGGAGGAGAAGTTAGCTGAGAGGCCCCAGCAGACATTAGTTGAGCGATGTAATGTAGGGATTATACCGCCCCCTGAGGAAGAACCCAAGCCCAGTGGAAAGCAAGAAAATGATGCACCCGATGTGTACGATGGAGAGTCATAGTGGTGGAGAGGCAACGGGGCCATCTCCAGTGTTAGAGGAATATTGTGTAACGCAGGGATGATTGTCGGTTTAGGTGTCAAGGTGGCAGGAAACGAATGCGAGGCACTACTAGATTCAGCGGCATCCAGGAGTTTTGTCATTCCTAGGACTGTGGATAATCTACAGCTAAAGATACGACGGCTAGGAGACGAGCGCATTTTCACAGTGGCCAACGGTGAGCAATTAAGAATTTATCGAGCAGTAAAGGGACTAATAATGTGGTGTGGGGATGAGCGATTGTGCGGAGGCTTCTTAGTAGGCCTGTAGCATACGATTTAGTATTAGGACTCGATTGGCTAACTGAGCATAAGGTGGCGTGGTTTTTCCACTCCGATAAATTACGTGCATATGTAGATGGGAGATGGTGCCATCTAACCCTAGCCCGTACCAAGCAGAAGAAAACAAAGATAGAAAACCTTCCAGCAGCACGTTTGCGGACCCCTGCGGGGCAAGCTTACTGATGATAAGTAGGCACAGCTTGGGACGGCCGCGCACTACACTGCGTGCTGCATGGGGATCGCACGTGCTGGGAAAACAATTGCTGTATGTATATGTATATTCATTTCTCCCAAATAATGAATATGTACACTTAATGCATGCTGGTACACCTCCTGGGTGCCTGCAGGAGGTCAAGGTACTTCTGCAACAGTAATTGCAACTGGGTAGGCCACGCTGATGCGTGGATCTCCATTAGGCCCAGGTTGGCTACTTACGGAGAAGCAACAGTGCAAGAATTGTTATCAGTATGTGGGAATGCACGGAGAGAGGTACAGTGGTAATGCGTACGATGCCGCGGTACGGGAGCTGCAGCATAGCCAGCTGCATCGCAGTAGTGTGCTGTGGGCGATGTTTTGAGGTGTGTCATGTTGGCATATGAACTCTTACCCATCCCTTGTAGCCAAACGGTAAGCAGCCAGATGTTCTCAGCGGCAGTCTACAGTGTTCAAACATATAACCAAGTGGCCCTACTTGTGATTGATTTTGAGGCTCTCGTGTTTCTTGAGTTGCAGAAAGGTGCGTTGCAAATCCTTTCAGGCCTCCTCTTCTCCTGCAGAGACGGCCCCTTGTTGCCGCTGCGATTAGGGCGGCTGGATACTGGAGAGAAAATTCAGCTTCTACTAAGGAATTCTCATCTTAAGTATTTTGGCTTTAGAACAGTTCACGATAGTTCTTTGAGGGCCCGCGTTACACTTGGTTGCACAGCAAGGTTCATATTGCGCATGCGAGAGCAACGAAACTCACCCCTACAACAGGGCGCCATGTTGCACAGGCGTGAGGAGTGCAGACGGTCCATCAAACGTAATATGTATGCACACAGAGAAAATCCTTCTCAATCAGCCCAAAACCTTGTCAAGTCACAGGCTTTCACTTCTTTTGGGCGACTGAGATTGTTCAGGCCAACCTGTTCTTCAAGGAAGGCGACCAAATTTTGGACACCTCGTTCAGCTGAATCGAATGCAATTTCGGCAGTCCCGCTAAATTGTTCTTTGCAAACCGGTTTGCGAAGGTCTCTGCCGTTGCTCACTACCCATACATGCAAGCTGCCTAGATATAGGGGCCGTTGATAGCTGTATTTTCGTCATCAGGATGCATTAGAAGGAAGGAACTTGCCAAATAAATCATATATATTAGAGCGGGAGGCCGGAATAATATTACGCACGGTCCTGAATTTCAGGGACATCCGGACTACGGAAGTTTCCCAGCAGGCCCGCCTATGTATTGTCCTAGTCGGCACATGAAAAAGGTACGGCAGAGTTTAGGAAACTCAAGCGGAGGAAGCTATCAATAGAGTCTTATATGGGGAACCCTCAACCGTTGGCAAACAGAAGCCCAGCAGTGGACTCGAAGCTTCTGTACCAGTGATTTATTGCGGTGCTGCCCAATGGAGACACGCAATCGGTAACCAACTGGGGCGCGGAAAGGCCCAATTGGCTCAATATTCGTCTCGTTAGAAACTACACCAAACGACGCTCAGTTCCGTAGGCGACTTGGTTTGGGTGAATTCGCACCCACCAGGAAGCGTAGTGGGGCTCGACCTCCCTAAGAAGTTGGCTGTATGTCTGACAGGAGCACTTGCGACTTACTTCATGATCAACGGGATGGCCTACATTGTCGACTGAACCACAACGTCGAGATGTCATCACACCACTAGTGGTGACTAAGTAAAACAGCTCAAGGAATAACCGAAGTAACCCCGAACTCTATCCTCAAAGATGATTGGTGAGAAACCCGAAATACGGAAGACGGGTATCTACATTTGTGGAACAATTCGTAGAGGCCAAAGAAAGCGGGAAACTTTTACGTCGAATGACCAGGCAAACTGGAAACTGAACGAGTCTATGCTGACCGTTTGCAGGAAGCTATTATGTGCGAACGCCTACAGGCTTTCAAGCTTCGTCGGCAATTAGTGCAGGTGTATGGACAAGGACAATACAACTTTAGGCTGGCAGACGCCCAACAGTCGAGAAGGCCTCAAATTTCTTCATTTTGTTTGCTATGTGTCAACTATTCGTCCGTTGTGGTACAGTTTCCCTCCGCTACTGACACCGAGCTTCGTTCAACACTGCGTACGTCAACTTCTGTACAGACAGTGCGACAATGTCAATGAAGCACGCACACCTCTCAAACGACCTATCACTACTGTTTCAGTTGGATTTACCAACTAAGCCCGAATGGGAACCCCACCTAGCAAAGCCAACAGTACTACAGACCAGCATAGTTCAAGTGTGAAGGCGGCCACGGTGTGACCAGAGGAGCAGCGGGAGGTCGCCTTGGCTGCGCAGTAGCAAGTGGAACTTTTATGTCACTGTGGTCATATTTAAGAGGAATGCTTACATACGATAAAGTGTGTTGCTTGTTTGAAAACGTAGCCAGACACACTACAGCCAGTGCCATGTTGGACTGGTCGGAAGTGGGCGCATGAATCCTTATCATGCTCTAGTGGTAAAAAAACGGGACGCATGCAAAAGCTCTCAACAATACTCTACAATGTCTGTACTTACAGCCAAGGATGCGAATGCCTGTTTGCGCTTGCTTGCACAAGGGACCGTTTTGTGTGTTGCCACTCACGGCAGGTGGCCTCCTCTCCTTCAGCTCGGGCTGCTTCAGCTGTTGAGCTCAGGGCACCTGGAGGCGAGCGATGAAGGTGGGTCGGATTTAATGAGTTTTCACCTTGTTTGTCTAGCTACATAGCACAGTAGTGCTCGGCTAAGGTCCAGGACATGCGTTTCAGTGACAATCTAGCAGGCACCTGTACAACACTAGTAGGTACAACAAGGCGTAGGATGCTCCGAAAGAGTGATCAAATAGTGCAAAACATGGATGAGATTGGTAGTTCGGAAAAGAAACGGGTTCATAGCAGAGAGAGAGAGAAGATCAGCATGTTTCACCGGATAAATGTGCTAGCAAGACACTCGTGTGTAGAGAGAGTTTGGGGCTGGATGAGACCAGACGGCCTCAACTCAGAGCGCTACAATAAGATATTTACTAACGTACTTCTCCTAAAACTACATTGTTTATGGGATTATGGGCGCAATTGGATTTTCAAGTAACGGGACTTGGCATGGCTTATGCTGAGCAGCTGTTTGGGCACTCGCTATTGGGGCCTTGTGTAAAGCAACAGCTAGTCCATTCCCTCTCCTGTGTTTCAGCCAACTCCTGCGACAACATCCTCTCAACTTTGTGTTGGTGCACCTAAACACAATGAACCATCACTTACACCACCCAAGCAGGCAGGGCTGTTGTTGGGCCGTGCCCTTGGAATCCTTTTAGGGGGACCCAACAGCCGCGGTAACTGACCTGTGCCATCCACTTGAGGGTAGCGAACCAACGTAGGCTGCGCTGTTCGTGCTACCGTCAGCTACTAGAACATCCCACTTCTCGAGTTGCATGGGAATATGGCGGTGGCAACTCACAGCTCCCATGCAACAATGGTTAAAGACAGTAGTATGGCACTCGAGAGCATGGACTGGCATGGTGTGTACAAGGATTTGCTGTTTCGACGAGGAACCAGCAATCCCCCATGCACCCACCTTAGATCTGACGAAGATGCAATGGCCGTCTTACCGGGGACCGACTTGGTGCTGCGACAGAGTTCAAAGGGCAACACTAATGGGATTGAAGGGGATCAATTGCCGGAAGACCCTGCTTCTCTCATCCAGGACTTTCTGAACGACTCGCCAGAGGTACGGTACGCAACCCGCTTGTCTGATAGTTGAATTGTCTGCAGTGGACAACGGCCCACGCAACATGCCAACCAGGCTGGTACGCTGCCGATTTGTGTTGCTGCACTGTTAACCAGGCGAGGAAGCGCGGCTGCAGAAACATTTCGCGCATTCTTCGTGCACTCGGGAGTGCGGTTGATGAGTTTCTACTTTTCCTGCAAGGTAAATGCCACTGGCCTACGCTCATCCGGAAAACGTCTCAGCTAGTCCCCTGCAATTTCTTAAACATCTGGGCTCGATGCAGCTTGCACTGACGCCCTTTTGGCGTCACAATTCAGATATTGTTATTGAAGTGGAGTGCTAAGTTGAGTGCTTAGCCTTGAGAACAACGCTTGTCTTATAATGTTTGAGTCTGGGGCGGCGGCCGGCGTCATTTTGACTGCCTGAGGAGTAGCACAGATATCAAAGTATGAGTTGTGCAGTGAATCATGGCAGCTTTGTGGAACTGCTCCTTGGGAAAAACCGTCTTAGACATCTGTGGTTGGCGACCCCTCAGTAGGAGTTTTAGACAGTGCATGCTTTTTGTGCAGAGTTTGAGGAGGGCGAAGATAACGAAGATGTCTTGGTGGTACTTTGCAACGAACTGAAGAAGTTCTTCGATAGCCCGAAAGATTTTAGATGCGGCCGCGAGGAGTGTCCTTTTCTCTGGGCAGGGGGTCTGAGCATAATTTCCAGCCTGTTGCATCGCATCATGCTTCACAGAGATAAGGAGCTTCATGCAGCGGCATCCCATGCATTTGCAGCCCTCGTTTTAAGCTGTAACCTTGCTGAGTTTCTCGGGAACAAGGTAGCGTTTCAGGTTTTAGAGCTCTGCGAAGATAAACAAAGCGCATCCCGCCAAACGGCTGCCGGACTTTTACCCACCCTACTGCAGTGCACGCGCCGTTGTTCGGCAGATATCCTGGCAAGGCAGGGAAAGCAGACAACGCCAGATGACCGGCGCAATCTGGAGACGTTGCTTGAGCTGAAGGGGAAGCTGTTCGACTCTTACATTGCGCTTTGCGGGGACAAGAGCTGCTCTGTGCAGCTTGCGGCTGGTCTGCAGCTGCCGACTTTTGTGGATTACGTTGCAGCAGAGGTGGAAATGCTGCAACGGGGATTGCCGACGCAGCAGATTGTCGACGGCATGACGGATAGAGACTCGGTTGGTGCAGACACCGCAATCGGAGAACTCATGATTGCTGTGTATGCAGCAACTCAGAAATTTGCTCTATCCCTTCATGTGCGTTTTTGAATGGGCTTCGGGGCTTAAGTTGCAAATGAACAACTGAGCAACGCAAAATCAGTGCCTCGCTTGGTTACAGCCTGATGTTTCATTAGAAATAATGCACGTTTTCAGACGACCAGTATATGCTGAAGCTGCGTGTAACTGCTCTACAATGCAATGCAGGAAAGTTGCAGGATGCAGGGAGTAGCAGCAGTTGCTGCGATGGCTCGGAGAAATGCAGCAGCATTCAGGGCAATAGGCAACAGCTTCTTCCCATTGCTTTCCAGTGAGACAATTAAACAGGTTGCTGCTGCGTTGAAAAGTAGCAGCATGGCTGCTTAGTTCATTTTGTATGGAACGAATTGCGGCCTTCTGCTGAGTCTGGGCGGCAGGCGATTCTTCGTGGCGAGTTAGAGCAACCGTGTGCCTCGCACTGGAAGACCTGGCTTTTCTCTCCTGCAACTCAGCGCCTCTTTCAGCTGAAGGCATTGAGGTTAGCAAACCCGATGAAAGAATTTCCAGCATGACAGCTTCTCTATTCAAGTTCCTTTCGGATCGCTCTGTGAGTCCCGATGAATAACTGCAGCTAGTGTCCCACAGCTGCCAGGAGAGCAGTGTTCCCTAGCATCATATTGCTCTTTGTTGTAGAATGGAGCTTGTCTATAGTCTGTCTCGTTTTCTGGTCCATTCAATTGTGTTTGCATTGCAGCCAATGGTCAAACAAGCGGCATTACATCTGCTTCCACGAATAGCGCAAGTACTGAGCCTTCCAGCTTTCTATCCGAAGAAACTCACGCCTGGAGCATTTTGGCCTTGCTTGAGTTGTACATACACGGATTTTCACGCTGCATATATCGGATATGCCGAACAGATGAGGCAGAGTCAGCACTTGCAGAGGAATTACCACCAAACGGATGTGCTTTGCTGACGA
This sequence comes from Eimeria sp. OTU-X, assembly GCA_904066255.1. Classification (NCBI taxonomy): domain Eukaryota; phylum Apicomplexa; class Conoidasida; order Eucoccidiorida; family Eimeriidae; genus Eimeria; species Eimeria sp. OTU-X. The sequence continues at coordinate 12,176 of CAJFCX010000072.1, read as the reverse complement.
CTCTTTTCAGTGCGTAGGAAATACTGCCTTCATGGATGACTCGTGGATGCTGGAGCTCCATCAAATAGCTGAAGAAACCCGTGATAATCAAGGCTCGAGACTCCCAGGTGCGAAAGGCTTCTTTCATAGTATTCATGGCAGGCTGAAAATATCATTCTGCCCGTCTGACACGCCGTTCAGCTTGCATAGACATTGAACTACGACATCACATTGTCGTTGGCTTTCCTTATTTTCGCAGGCGCATGCTTGGATGCAGTGATCGCCCTCCTCCAGCTCTCCTCTGGTCCTCAGAGGCGTGCATTTCTGGAGCTAGCAACAGACCTGGCTCAGTATGTCTTGCAAGAGTACTGCTGACCTGAGCGATTTGAGGCAGTGCTCTAAGGGGGAGCTAGAATATTGTTACACTTCTATCATCAGCATCTCCAAATGTGCCATCATCTGCAGGCGAGGAAACTGGAAACTGAAAGTATCCTTTCTAGGATCTTTGGGTTCCCTCGGTTCTTCAGATATTGAATATGCTGTGAGTACGAACTGCTGTAGTTGTTCAGCCTTGACCATAGCAGATATCCCGTCAGATATGCTACATACCCCTTAGGGACACATTCTGTGCACCCCGTTTCCCGCAGGCTCCCATGATATCAAGCAGCGAATTTGCGACGGACGATGACGGAGAGGATTGTTGGAGGGTTCAAGCGGCTCTAGCTCAGCAGCTGCCGGTGCTCCTTCGAACTATGGTAAGTATCTCTTGGCAGTTTAGCCACGCCTAGCGGTTGACAGAATTTAGGCACCTGTTCGATTTTACTTTATCCTGTGTTGTATTAGTGTCTGTGTGACTCTGTAATAAGAAGCACGCAGACGAAAAGTGGTGGGAACATGCCACTGGCCTTCTTCTGTCTCCAAGTACGGATGGCACGCAATGCCTCTCTAAGATATACCCAAAAGCCGTATTGCTGATTGTTTGCCGTCTCATGGCACTCGCCAATCCTGTGAAGTTTATCTTTGCCTTCACAAGTCTCTTGAAGACTTTAGAATTTCCATGTAATACGGCCTTTCTGCGAGCTCTGCATTGTCAATGTTGAAGCACTCAAATTTGTGGTGTTTGCAGCGTGGGCTGTTCGACAGGAGGCCGGGCTTGCTCTTCGATCAATAGCGGAAGTAGGTCACTTGCCAAATGACAACATATATGCAGGATGGGAGCGACTTTCGCTAATCCAACGTGACAGTATTATCAGCGAGGCATACCACATGTACAGATAAACCACCTGCGGCCGTTTCTTTTGTAGGATGCACGTCAACAACACCAAACAACGCCAGAAGCCGGCGCTGTGTTGGAGCAGCACCTTCTGCGTGCTCTCCAGCAGGTGGCTTCTTGCAAGAATGCTTTCATACGGCAAGACCTAGCATTCTATATACATGTAGGAGAGCTAGGCCCAATCCCCTCGCATTTCGTCCCAAAGTCCAGAGGGCACAAAGTGCCCCGATCTTTCGTTCTGCCCCTCATCCGTAACAAGATTCTATTTCTTCTGTTGCAGCAAATATGGGACTATCTTACGAGCGACAATCTTCGAACTGTAGTCTTGCCGATGCTGCAAAACTTGCTGAACGATCCCGCGCCGTGCTGCAGGTATGTAGTTCTGCGCAGAGGTTCTCCCCAAAAAATACATGCGCATTGCTCGAGTAGTGGTGCATATTTGGCCGACCGAGCTAGTGCAGATAAGACCAGACTAAGTGAATGGCCAACGTCTGCTGCTACCGGAATGGGTTTGACGCAGATTGGCCCTGGTTAAGCTCTTGGGTAGGCTGCTTCATAAGGATGGAAGCATCCAGTCTGACTTGGCGGTAGGTTGTTGCCCCTATCCGCTGCTTCGTAGATTCCATAACTTTTTCGTAGCATAGTAGGAAAAGGTAACTTCGGACTTTGTTGTGCAACTCTTGTTCTTCAGGATGGCCTGAAGCGAATGATGGATACTGTAATACTCGACGACTCAGCTGGGGTACGGGAGGAAGCCTTGGAACTTCAAAGAGTTTTGCAGATTCGTCTCACACCTTCTGTGAACTAGGAGACAGAGTCAAAGGCAGTGACAAGCTACTAGGTACCTTGGTACAGTCGTGTTGGGCTAATGTGGTCTAGAGGGTTAAGACATCGTCCCTTCCCTGCATGCGGGTCTGAGCACCATATCATCGCACCGCATATTGCGTTAGTAGCTGCTCAGTGGCACAGCTGAGCTACTATGGCGCTCCAAAATGAAATGAAATATTGTAAATCAAAGAATTGAGCTACTCCTGGCTCACACCCCTCGCGGGAGCCGAGAAAGTTCAGTTGTTTGTCTGTGCCAAGACGTTAACTCTACTTTCGAGCGCACGTACGCTAGGAACGTTCATTCCTCCGTCTGCGGTAACTTTCTTTCGACTATGCCACAGTGTGGAATAGAATAGATTATATGAGAACACGAATGTGAGCACACGATGCACCTCTGTGGCAAGACAGACCCACATGCAAGGACAACCATGTATACTTTGTGGCAAGCACTAACACTGCACGTATCTGTTGAAAGCATCAGCCTATGTGCAGTCTCGCTGTTTGCGTGCAAGTCGCCTTTTTTGCCAAGTAAGTGCTAATGTGCCGAACGGGGGGATAATGCTACAGTTAGTGTATTCTACCCCGACGGGGCATTCCATGCTTCTATACGGGTTTGCCGCTACCCAGGACAGGCCACTTCCTTTCCGCACATCCCGCATGGGCCTGTGCCGTTGTGCTCAGGACGCCGGCACACTGGGGGGATTGAGGCCGCTTCTGTGTTGTAACTCATATCATGACTATTATAGACTCGATTGCAATTCCCACAGGGCCTCAGTGAAAACTGAGAGCTCAAGCTTTGCATATGGTAGAGGAAAAAAAAAGTGAGGTGGAGTTCTGCTACGTTTCCTTCTGCCCCCTCGGCGCCTACTGGGGGAGCGGCAGGTTTGCTCTTCGCCAACCCGCCTACAAGCAAGGGCGAAGCGAGGGCGTCGTGTCTAAGGAAGCCAGTGTTGAAAATATGCTGACTAGCTCTAGCGAAATTTGGTCATTTGTTCAATTGATGTACTCAGTGGGACGTGCTCTATTTTCTGTGCCATAGGGTTCTGCATGCGAGCAGAGCGCGGGGCTGTGACAAGACCTGTGGAGGTTGGAGGGCTAAGGTTTACTCGGTGCATTTCTCTGGATATTTTCAGTCGATGGGGGAGCTGTTATGGTCCATTTTCTATTTCTGCTCTGGATAACTGAAAAATAGCACAGGTAGCCGTGTGATTTTACCTCGATTGCAGCTGCCGTGCCGGCACGACCTCTGCTGCAGGACGATACGAGCACGTATCCTCATGGCTGCTCTGTCTTCGTTCCGGCTTGGCGGGTGTTTCTAGCATCTTTTGTTCTTTCCACGGTGCCTATACTTTTTGTGCATCTGATGCTGTTGTAGTTGCCTTGTCCTCCTTGACACCCGGCGGGCCGCCAAGCGGCGTTATCACTTTAGTTTCTGATGCAGTTCTCCACCAAGGCGCCGCCCCAAGGGCGCGGGCTTTCCGTCTCTGTTTCGCGGAGCAGAGCGAGTTCCTTGACTCCTGCAGACTCCATTGCACGTAAATCCGAGGACAACGGCTTCACAATGGTGGACAGAGTTTCCCCAACACGGGCCGGAGAACTGTGGATGGTGGAAAATGCAAAAACTGCAAGAACAATGCGGAGGTTCCCATACATGCTAAGAGGCGTCGCCGCTGGAGCCACTCCCAATGACGTCCGAAACTTCTTGTCAAAGATTGGCCCTGTTAAGGAAATGTATTTGCCTGTCCATCATTTGGAACGCACTCCGCGGTAAGTCCTATCTACATTTTCGTCTTTCTGAAAGCAGAAAAGTTGAAGGCGGAAAACGCTTTGAAGGCGTTTTGTGCCTTCAATATGGTTGCACAATTGATGGTGACGCACGGACGTAGCGAGGGCTGGGAGGGCAAACGTGTAGGTGTGCCTTGTGTAACCACTCTCGTTTTGCCTTTCGTGTGTTTGTCTCTTCAGCTCATATTGTTTCTTTGATTATGAAAAAGAGGAAGATGGGGAGAAGGCAGTGAAGGAGCTGAATAACCAAATGTTCATGGGCTTCAGAGTAACAGTTCAATTCGCGAACAGTGATCCGAAGACCCCAGAGCAAATGGTAAATTGGTTGATTTGCTAAGAACTTGTTTATGTTCATTGTTTGTGAATTGGCCCTAAGTTTTTAGTATATTATTTATGAATTTCCGCAACTTCTACATCAGCCGTTTTTCTCCGCTTTAGTTGTATGTGTGACAGTGCACAATCATTCTGCATATGGAATATTTCATGGATTCCTGGTGTCTGTGTCGCAGCGCATTATTTACGAGAAGAAAGATGAGGAATAGTGAGTGGCAGATATTCGCAGCCCTAATACGACATGCACTTAGCTTGCTGAGACTGCTGTACACATTCCGGTGTTGCTGCCAACAACAATCAAACGGCAGCAATCAACAGTGCAGACAAACGAGCAAACAGAACAAAAGTACATGTTAACAAGCAGACATTGACAATGGCAGAAATAAAACAAAATGCGAACAAACGAAAGTACTGACCCAGCTACGCGCTGTGCGTCCATACGCTCAATACAATATTGAACTCATTACCATATCCAATAGGAGAAAAATTGACGAAACAAGGCAGAAGTTACGTGAGCTAAGAATTTAAAACTTCGTTTGCTACCATTCCAACCCAAACGAACCCAACCAAAACTTGAATAAGTACAGTAAGGAAATCCGCCATAGGGGGGGCATTGCCCCGTGGCGGGCAGTGCATATCCGTTGTTTCGAGTTTACTGGTGCAATGAGAGAAATGCGCTTTTGTACAGTGAAGTACGACTGGAATCTACGCGTGAGGAAGGCTTCCAAGAACTGCAGGAGCAATCAGCCGGGCATAGGGTCTTGGCCAGATAGCGTCTCTCCTTTGAGCTCAGAATGGGAATCGGGTAGTGCCAGTGGTTGCAGTGTGCCTGTCGTGGAGCACAGGAGAACTGCCGTGGCTGTGGGACGTGGGTGTAGCTTGGCTGTCAGAACGTTGTCACGCTACTGTGCTCTGTGTCAAGCACATCTAGGGACTTGCTTGGCTGCTTGCCCCGTTGTGTTGCGTGTGAAGTGGGGTCATTTTCGTTTTTCTTTTCTCTGCAGCGAACGCAAACGCATGTACGATCGAAGCCCCGAACCCAGGAGGAGGTCGCGGTCAACTCCCTCCGTCCTACGGCGACGATTCAGAAGCCGTGACAGAGGTAGAAGTCCCGATGATAGATATTACAGAGGCCGTAGGCGACGCTACAGCTACAGCAGCAGCCGCAGTCGGAGCAGGAGCAGAACACGCAGCCGCAGCAGAAGCCTCAAGAGAAGAAGGAGAGCTAGCAGTGGCAGCAGGCGTCGCAAGAACGAGCATCGCAGCAGGCACAGAAGCAGGAGGGACCGCAGCAGCAGCCGCAGCATCAGCACGAGCCGCAGCAGTAGCACCGTCAGCCGCCACCACGATAGCACAAGGAGGCGCAGGCATTCCCGAGTAAAACGCTCACACCGAGACCGTAGCAGCAGCCCCACCCCAGACAAAAGGAGAGGGAGAGAGCCAAAACACTCAAGAATGGTCAAGAAGAGGCGACAAAGAAGCGTCAGCTCCTCACCAGATAGACGCAACAACAGACATAGGAAACACAGCCACAAGCACTCGAGCACGAAGTTGAGAAGGACATCGAGAGACAAACGGGAGAAAAAACTCACTACCAGCAGGCGAAGCAGGAAGAGCAGCAGACGTGACAGCCGCGAGGTTGTGGACATCCGAAGGAAGAGTGTTAGCCGCAGCAGAAGCAGCAGCTGCAACAGCAGGTGCACCCGCAGCTCAGGCGGCCGAAAAGGAGAGCGCCGCGTCTCTAAGCGAAAAGAGCCGTTGCCTTCTGAAGACAAACGGCCAACTAAAGAAGTGGCAGGAGAGGACAAAAATTTTGAGGCTACTGACGCTGAGGCTGTGAACGGTGTCGAATCCAGGAAGGTCCAAGAGATGAAGGAAGATGAAGGGTCCGTAGTGGAGAGCGGCAGCTGCAGTGAGAGTGGCGGCGAAAGCGGCGGTGGGAGCGATGATGAGACAGGCAATGAGACGGACAGCAAAAGCAGAAGCGGCAGTAGTGGTAGCGAACAAACAGACGAAAGTGGAGATGACGGGTCGGATAGCCAAAACAGTGGCGGAGAGTCTGAAGACGACGAAGAGAAGGAGGAGGCAGTGGACGAAGACAAAGAACAGCCAGAAAACGCCGAAGCCACAACAGCATCAGCACCAGAAGCAAAGGATGGCGCATCGTCAGCATTTCCGCAGGAAGAGGCGTCTTCCCACGAAAAATCAAGGACGAAATCTCGCACCAAAGAGGAACGACCGAAAGAAAAGACCAAGGGAACTAGCAGTAGTGGCAGCAAACACAACACCAAGACTTCGCGGAAACACAGGAGATGACTTTGGAGGCAAAACGGCAATACATGGGTGTGGCTCACTTGAATTCTTCTCATTTTCATAGGGGGAAGGGCATATTAAGAGCGCATTTCCCCATGCGCTGTTGCCAATGCAAAAGCACATGCATTTGATGCTTGTTTACAATTCACTCACTGACATCATAAAGTTTGTCAACGTGGATGGGGTGCAGCGTGCAGGCTCTGTATTTGGGTGTAGTGGATGCTAGAAGCCCGATTCTAGACCTCATAGCCGCTGTGGCTATCGGTGTCTAATGCCTTTCTTGCCCTTCCGTAGAGGAAGTCTTGCAAGTTGCAAGTTGGGCCTGCTGTTGATGTGGTAGCAGATAATCTCTTTGTTGATATTATGTTATTATTATTATTATGTTGATATTATGTTAGGGCGATCACTCTCCCCGTTGCTAGTCTTTTTAAAACTGTTTATTCCTATTTTTGATGTTTGTACGTATTGACGACAGGCGCAGGAACTGACGTTTATTTGCTTTAGTCATAAGGAGCTCCAGGAAAGTTTAGTTGCAATATTGTCAACACTACCAGGAGTCACGCAGAAATGTATCTTGTATTTAGTTCCCTTTGGGCCGGAGGGCTTCTCTGTATGATGTGAAGCTGACAAGCGAAACCCAGTGATGAGAACGGCAGGGGTATACAGCATGCTCTGTATCATTCACTTGCGCCAGCATAAAAGGATGGCTAACCCCATGTCTCCGTCTAGTGAACATGACCGGATAATCTACTAGGCATTTGGAGGATATCTTGCTCTCCACTGAGTGTCTCATCAAGGGAGGGTTGCCAGAAATTTTGGACTACAAATTCCCGAGCGGCGACATGGCTGCCCTGGGCTTAGCTGAGGTTTACAGGCAGCATTGCGCTTTGATATATGTACCGGGAATAGGAATTTACTGGAAGCAAGCCCCTTGCAAGCCAGGGGACGAATCCATTTCTTCTCATTAGTATGTGTGTCTGCAGCAGTGGAAATGTTAAGGGGATTATTCCCATGGACCTGCGTAAAGCTGGGTCGTTTCTTCTGCTGTGACAGGCAATGTAGAGCCGATTTCCTTCAAAACAGAAGGCTGGCTGAGTTGAAGAAGCTCAGGTTTTGTATTACTTACTCATAAAATAGAGCAGCACGTATTGCAGTGAGGTTACCTTTATAAAGAGTTAATGAACTACTGCCCCGAACATGAAGGTGCAATTCCTCTAGCTAGCAACATGTGTGGAATTCCTGTTTATTCGCTATTCACTCGTTCGCAGTAAGGCCGTCAGAATACATAAGACCACAGCGCAACCACGGTTCCCCATTCTTTGGCTACAGTAAAAAGCAAGCTCCCCAGCGAGCCTTCTTCACAACACGTGATAGAAGCAGCCGAACTTCCCCCCTTGGTTACAAACTTCCAGCTGCCACTGCAGCAGACCGCTTCGACTCCCGACCCCCCCTTTAAAAGAGTAAGCGCATGTGGCTGTTCAGCCAGTGTGCTAGCTTCAGCGCACTTCCACACGCAACCTGGGCGAGCCGCTAGCCTGAAAAACTCGTTGCACACCCCTGAGCTCTGCCTGTGCTTGGCCGCTTCGTTAGACGGAAGGACAGCACCACTGATGCTTTAAATTGGCTTTACAACGGATACAAGACTCACTGACCCTATACGCTCGACTATATCCACTTACTCTTCACAGCTGAAGAGCTAAGTAAGCTAAATCTAAACACAGTAAATATGGCAAGTGCCGCTAATATATATAAATATAAACTCAGCGGGCGAAAATGAACGTCTATCCAGGCAAAAGTCCCGAAAGCGAAGCGGTTTCGGGCCCTTGCCACTATGCAACGCCAACTGTTTTGATGCTACCCACATTTGGTCGCCAGCTGCTTGTAGCAGCACTGCAGCAACACAAATGCAGGCGTCTGCTGCTACGGCAGCCACATCGGTAACTACCGAAGAACCTGGGGCCCCACTGCGGCATCCCCTCAGCCAGCAACACCTGACCACCAAAACAACTACACCCAAAGTAACTTTACATACTACTGCTTTGCTCCTGCTTGGCACCGGCGGTAACTGGAGGTAGAGCATTCCAGTTCTGCAGGTGCGACAGCAGAGGCTCCAGCCGCACCACCAACCACGCCGAAGTCAACACATGGCTGAAAGCTGTGCCACAAGCTCGCTGCATTCGAAGGCCACTACTGTTGTCGGCACTGCACTCTCTGCGGGCCTCCTTGATGGCCCTCATCTTCGTCCTCTTCATAAGCTTCCCCTGAGCCCTGAGTTCGTTGCTGTTGCTGGCGAGCCCGCAGCTCCTCGGCGGTTACACTCTCACAGACGTGGTGCTCAATCTTGGGGTCGTCCTCATCAACCTGTTAACAACAGCCACAAAAAACTATCAGCTCTGCACTACTGCATTAGAGTGCCTTCGCCTGCAGCTCTCCGCTATCCTGCTGCAGTATCGAAACCTGCTCCTCAGCAACAAATACTACACAGTGCAAGGTCGTTTTTCTACACAGGGCCACTTCCGCCTATATGGTGGTGTCCATATACCATGGGAGTGCTCTCCGGCTGCGGAAGGATCTCGCGGAACTTAGGGTACAAGGACTCCGGCACCTTTTGAGGGAACTCAACGTCGAAGACGATATAAAGCTCCCCTGCAGAGCAAGCAATGGCATAAAACGCGATACGTAGGAAAACAGCCATGCCCGTGGAGAGTACGTTCAGCATGGCACATGGGAGGGCACCACAACGGACGAGAGTTCCTACCGTGAATGAATGGATTCTTGTGGTTCGGCATGCCCTCCCCCTTGACGCACATGACGGCGTCCGGTTTCACGACCTCCCCAGGACTCCCCTGAGCACAAATGACCCGCACGATTCCTTCGAGCCTGATCATTCCATGTTAGCGCGTTTTCTACTGACAACGGAAACAGGCAAATTCCCACAAGCGGGCGGCACTACAGAACCGAAGACACGGTCTGACCATGCACCAGATGTAGAGAATGCTCTACATATGAGTCTCTGGCGTATGTAGACAAATAGAGATACCAGCATTGTAGGCCATCTCTGCCTCCAAAGCAGCAAACGGCACCCACTGCCCATAGAAACTCCGCTGAGTAGTGGACCTTTGGCAGGCCTATCAGTTTTCGCGAGCCGCGGCAGCGTAGATCTTCGAGAACGGAGAAAAACGCCAATTCAGGCCCGCGGTCAACAAACAAGCAATGCCACTTCATGAAGAGGGGGGGATTTGTGGTCAAACCTGTATAAGCAGTTGGCGACCGTCCAAATGCGTCAGCAGGAACTTAAATCCGCAGAGGGCTTCGTACAATGTAATCTTCTTCGTCATGAACAGGTCATTCCCACGACGCTTGAACATTGTGTGCTCCTGAAGCCAACAAGCCGGTCAGAAAGTGAATATTATACACTCTGCTGAGAACATATGCTATGCCTGATTCTCCCCGTGGGGATTGCCAGCCACTTTTTTCGATGCGCACACCCAAGGGAAAAGCAAGGCCCTCGGGTCAACTAAGTTCTGTGCGTATCTTGCCTGCTGTTCCACAACCAGAACAACGTCTCCTGGTATTTCCCCGGGACGCTCGTCGGCCTCTCCCCTGAATACAATCTTGTGATGGTTCTTTACGCCTGGAAGGAGGAGCAGGAACAATACGGAGAAACGCATATACACTTCCTGCATATCCAAGGCGTTTACTTCCTCACACACTCACAGGCTCATTCACCCTGTTGGCCTAGATAATGAAGTGACAACGCGGCAGCAAAAACAACGCACCCTTCTCGATAAAGATCTGGAGGATCTTCCTCTCCTTGCAAACTCCCTTCCCCCCACAAGTCTTGCAGCGCTTTGAGGCTTCAATGCTGCGACCTTGCCCCTTGCAGCTCGAGCAAATTCCTTGAGTCTGCTGGATCATAGGCCCGAGATGGCGGATCTGCACACAGTGGAAGCCCCAAACCGAAAAGTTTGACAACAATTTCGACGCACACATCAACCGCTCAACAACATTCCTATCCCGCTCAAGCCAGCAGAAACGCAAGAACCAGAAGAAAATGGACACATCGGGAACAGTTCACAGGTCTGCCTATCCGCTGCTCAGTCGTGCTGCAAGTATATAGCCAGGGACACAAAGAAAAGTAATCCAAATCAACGACTGCAAGCCGGGGTAGTTCGACCAGACTTACCATAACCTTCACACCGGAGCCGTCGCACTCCTTGCAAGTTATGAAGGCATCCGCTGGACCTCCCCTTCCTTCACAGTCCTTGCAAATTACATCCTTGTTGATTGCCATGCGACGAGGGGCCCCGTTGTATATCTGCAAGAAGACAGCGGCACAATCCATGTCGGTGCGTTAACTCGTGGAGATCCATCTGCAGCGTCTCTCTGAATCAGCTTGGGAAATCAACACATTTCAATACGGAAGCGGCTTGTTTTTATGCCGGCTTCTTCGAGCATTGGCTCGAGCTAGTCGCTTACCTGTTCAAGCGTGACTTTAATGGGACTGACTATGTCCTCCCCCTTCTTCTTGCTTTGCTGCCTGCCTGGCCTTCTCCCTCCAAAGAACAAGTCAAAAATGTCTGAGGGGTCCGTTTCTGCGCCACCACCTTCAAGCCCTTCCTCTCCCAGCTCATCATATATGCTCTTCTTCTCGGGGTCACTCAACACTTCGTAGCTGCAGCCACGACACACAGCCGGGAGAACAGCCAGCATCCCGTTGCACATCGCCAACTTCAGCAAAGCTCCCGGCCATATGTGTGATACAGAGAGAAGCAGCTACACAAAACAGGCACCCCCCAAAAAGTGACCATGCACCCATGGCGACTATAAGGGCCTTGAGCACAGAGCTGCGAACACTGCTCACGCCCTAGATATTTCTTTGAACTTCTCGGGGTCTCCTCCCTTGTCTGGATGGTGTTTTATTGCCAACTTGCGGTATGCCTTCTTTATATCTGCAGCAAATGTGCGGAGATAAAGCAAAATTATGCATGAATGAACACCTTGACAGCTGCACACCTCTTGTTGAACACAGTGGGGAGAGACACCAACGACCCAACCGCACGAAACCACTGAATCAAACGCGCCCTCCAAACTTCCGCTATATATATAGCCCAACCAAAAGCTACGATGGATTGGCATAAGCTTATTTCTGCCCCTCATCTCTGGGGCTTCGGACAGCTGCGCCGTGGATTGGAACCCGCCACTAGTTCTTGGTGCTGCTACACCTAATGCACCCACGTGCTAGGTCCACAGGCAATGTAATGACTCTGAGATGCAGTACGAGGTGCTCATAAAGCTGCCACCGCAGCATGAACCACTGCCGCAGGTGACGTATCCATCACTGGGGCCACTGCTGCTGCCATCGCTGTCGCTCCTACTGTAGAGACGCATGTGGCCGTGATGCATAAGCGCTGAAGAAGGCTGACCTTGTACGGACGCATTTTTATCTACTTCGAGCAGCTCGTAGAACTTGGTTGTGTTCCGTTCCTTAGGCGGCCCCCTGGGCCTGCCATGGCCCGGTATGTCTTCCCCAAAGGGAAAGCTGCTGAAGTACATCTTCGTTTGAGAATGGGTTGTGCGGAGAAGCAGCCCACAGATCTACAGAAGAGAAATGACAGAACAGTAAGGACACAAGTGCCACTGCAGGGTGGGGCCACAGCACGGG
>CAJFCX010000071.1:0-48364 GCA_904066255.1 Eimeria sp. OTU-X | reverse complement strand
ATCCTAAACACCACCAACAATCACCAACCCCACCACCACCATCACCACCATCACCACCAGCAACCCCACCAACAGCAGCAGCAACAGCAGCAGCAACAGCAGCAGCAACAGCAGCAGCAACAGCAGCAATAAATGAACTAACTGGCAAACATTACAAGGAACCTTGAATGCATGAGGATCTTTATCTAAATTATATATTTTATTGAATTGTTTAGCTAAGGAAGAACATTTATGAATAAATTTATAATTAGATTGCATGCAAAAATTTGCTGTTGCTGCTATACATTTGCTGCTGCTGCTGCTGCTCCTTATGTATCGCATCTCGCATAACATAATAGGGCAACGGCAATGGCATGCAGCAAATATTCCTGCTATTGCTGCTGCTGCTGCTGCTGTATATTCTCCTTTATAATGCTCCTCTATTAAGGATAAATAATTGCTGCTCTCCCTGTCTATACACCCGAATGCAGGGCATGCAGATGCATCCGCAAAATGATTACTTAATGCTAATAATTCCTCTTTGCTGCAATGACCATTACGTGGATCTGCTGCTGCTGCTGCTGCTGCTGCTGCATCGCCTACACCTTCCTCATCACCATCTTTCTTCTTCTGCTGTTGCTGCTGTTCTTGCTCTTGCTGCTGTCCTTCTTGATGCGGAAATGATGAAAGAGATTCTTGCTGCTGCTGACCGTGCTGCTCGTGCTGTTGCTGCTGTTCGTGGTCGTGCTGCTGCTGCTCGTGCTGCTGCTGCTCATGATCATCATCATCATCATCAGATAATACAGATGGAGTTGCTGCTGCAGCAGATGATACACTTAGACCCTCGTCACTATGATGCTGCTGCTCCTGTTGTGCTGGTTGCTGCTGCGGTCGGTGCTGCGGTTGCTGCTGCGGTCGGTGCTGCTGCGGTTGCTGCTGCTGCAGTGGTCTCGGGGAGGATTCTTCCTTTGGTTCATGCTGCTTCTGCTCCTCTGCTGCTGCTGCTGGCTCCTCCAAATGACTATCTGATGATGTGTGCTGCTGCTGCTCGTGCTGCTGCTGCTGCTCAGGTGCGTCCTCCTCATCTGGTTCCTGCTGCCCATACATTCTGCTGTCTGGTGTTGTATAAGAAGAATCACCTTGCTGCTGCTGCTTCCTTAATCCTTCGTGCTGCTGCTGCTGCTGCTGCTGATGATGATCGTCAAACTGATTGGTGTAATCCAACATATGCTGATCTTCTCCCTGATCCTCCTCGTGCTGCTGCTGCTGCTGCGGCTGCTGTTGCTGCTCATCGTGCTGCGGCTGCTCGTGCTGCTGCGCACCCTCGCCTACGTAGTAAGGATCATCCACACCTTCGTACTGATAACGATGTTCCTCTTCACCATGATATGGCGGCTGCTGCTGTTGCTGCTGCTGTGGCTGCTGCTGCTGCTGCTCCTGTGCTGGTGGCGGCGGTTGTTGCTGCTGCTCGTGTGGGTGGTCATCGTAGTACTGGTGTGGTTCGTCTTCGGGGAAGACCGTTTGCTCACTGAAATCGTGCTGCTGCTGCTGGGGTTGCTGTGGCTGCTGTTGTTGCTGCTGCTGTTCTGCGTCTGTGTCTGCAGCAGTTTGCGGTGTATTTACAGGGGATGATGAAGGGTTTGCCTCTTCGCTATAGTCCTCATTTATCTCGTCATATTCTGTTCCCAGGGGATCAGACAACTCGTCATTTCCTGCTGCTGCTGCAGCAACAACAACAATGCCACTGCTGCTGCGGTGGTGCTGCTGTTGCTGCTGCGCCTCCAGCAGCAACGCCGCGAGAGCAGCAGCAACAGCAAACAGCAGCCGGGGGCCGGCGTAAGTCATGCTCAGGAGAAGAGATTGAAATCTTGTATAAGAAGTAAAATTATATAATAAACAAATACAGTAGTAACAGCAACAGCAGTAGCAGCAAGAGCAGCAACAACAGCAGCAGCAGCAGCAGCACAGACACAGTCTATGATAGCTGCTGCTGCAGCACGGCAGCAGCGAGCAAGAAGAAGAAGGAGGAAAGGGGATATGAATGGGAAAAAAGAATAAAATGAACAATAATTATATTATTTTATATTTATTATTTATAATATAGAAAAGAAATACAGTAAAAGTAATAAAGATATACACCCCATCTGCTGCGCATTGGTCCATCGCTGCAGGCGGTCCGCGATGGGCAGCAGCAGAGACGGAGGAGTGACCTGCCTTGCTGCTGCTGCTGCTGCTGTTGCTGCTGCTGCGGTTGCTGCTGTTATTGTTGTTGCTGCTGTTGCTGCTAAATGCCTATACAGCCTATTGAAATCTTAGGGAGAAAAATGCAAAGCAGCAAGAACTGCTGCTTCCTACTGCCGGGATGCTGTTGAGCAGCAGCAGCAGCGGCAACAGCAGCAGCAACAGCAGCAGCAGCAACTCTCCTTCCTTAAGTACAGTGCAAATCCAGTTTTAACAATGAAACAGAAACTGTCTGTGTCAAATCTTATAACTGTTGTTGTTGTTGCTGCTGTTGCTGCTGTTGCTGCTGCTGTTGCCTCTGCTGCGCTGCCAGCGGCAGGAGTTGCCAGCAGCTCCTGCCACAGGTCATTTTAATAGTTACGCCTCTGCGCCTCCTACGTGCCCAAACTAACAACGCTGTAAATTCCTTGTACAACTGGCAGCAGCAGCAGCAACAACAACAGCAGCAACAGCAACAGCAGCAGCAGCAGCAGCAGCAACACGGCAACAGGCTGCTTGACCTTTCTGCAGGTGTCCTGAATGTTGCAGTACTACTACTACTGCTGCTACTGCTGCTGTTTGTGCTGCTGCTACATTTGGTGCTGCTGCTGTATCAGTGCAGCAGCAGCACATGCTGTGCTGTGCTGCATTTCTTAACAAAAAAAGAACAAATACAAATATATAAATATAAATATAAATATAAATATAAATATAAATATAAATATAAATATAAATATAAATATAAATATAAATGTAAATATAAATATAAAAGTAAATGGTGATAAGAAAGAGTTGTAAAGAATTAAAGACAAACAAAACAATAAAAACTTTTATCCTCTGCGTATATACACAGAGGTAACCCACGAGGCGGATATCCCTTTAGCTAGCTAGCTAGCTTGGGTAGGTAGGTAGGTAGCTGGCTAGCTAGGGAGCTAGCTAGCTAGGTAGGTAGGTAGCTGGCTCGCTGAGTAGCTAGCTGGGTAGCTAGCTAACTAGCTAGCTGACTGGCTAGCCAGACTGCGGGGGGAACAGGGGAGTTGGCTTAGGGAGGATGACTCCCCCCGAACTAAGAGAGCCCCAAGATAACGAGTAGCTGTTGGAACCTTGCTGCTGCTGCTGCTGATGCTGCTGCTGCAGTTGAAGTTGCTGCTGCAGCTGCCTAGACACCTCCGGACAGATAGGCAGCAGCAGCAGAGCAACACGACGCAGCAGCTCGGTGGCAGCAAAGAGAACAAAAGGAGAAGAAGGAGAATATGATTGCCAAGGGGCCTGCAGCACACACAAGCAGCAAACCACCACATTCTGCTGCTGCTGCTGCTGCACGAGTGCAGCAGAACCAACATGTGTATACGAAGCGCAGCTGCAGCAGAGACAAAAAGGGCAGCAACAGCACATGCAGCAGCAATAGCAATAGCAGCAGCAGCAGCAGCAGCACGACGAACCGCAATATCATAGATCCGTTGAGCAGCAGCAGCAGCAGCAATAACACCCCGGGTGTATCGATGCAGCTGCAGCTGCTGCAGTGCTGCCCGCAGCAGCAAAGGCAGCAAAAATGCACCGCGCAGCAAACGCCAACAAGAAATAAATAAAAGCCCTTGGGTAAGAACACCTTCAGGGGTCCCTGCTGCAGTTGCTGCTGCAGCTGCTGCTGTTGCTGCAGTTGCTGCGGCTGCTGCTGCTGTTGCTGCTGTTGCTGCTGTTCTTGAAGAAGCAGAGGGGGGCAGTAATGGGGAAGCTGTCAATGAGTGGGTCCTTGCTTGCAGCTGCTGTTGCTGCTGTTGCTCCTGCTGAGGAGGCGGGGAAATCCCTGACTGCAGCAGCAGCTGCTGCGCGGCTGCAGTGGCTTTGGCTTCATCCGCGAGAGCTTCTTCAGCTGCCTGCAGCAGCTGCTGCTGTATCTCCTGCATTGCGAGCTTCTGCTGCTGCTGCTGTTGCTGCTTGTGCTGCTTCTGCTGCTGCAGCAGCAGCAGCAGCAAGGTAGGGGGTCTTAAGACGGCATCAATTGCTGCCTCTAACGCGTCAATTGAATCGCTCGTTATTTCTTTTATAGGCCAATTTCCCCATGCTGCAGCAACGCAGGATTGCTGCAGCGAATTCCTTGGTGCTGCTGCTGCTGCTGTTGCAGTTACTGCTGCCGTTGCTGCAGCACCTCCCTCTGCCCCTGCACTAGGGGCACCAGCAGATGCAGCAGCAGCAGCAGCAGCTAGCGCCTCCTTTTCGATGAATGGGTTTGTTGCTGCTGCAGCAAGCAGCACGGGGGGTGGGGGAGCAACGCGATGCTGCTGCTGCTGCAGCAGCGACAAAACCCTAAGGGCAAAATTCCCTACCTGCTGCTCCACCACACGTGCAGCAGCAGCAAGAGGGCCGGTGTTGCTGCTGCTGCTGCTGCTGCTTCTGTAGCTGCTGCTGCTGTTGCTGCCGGTAGGTAGCAGCTTGATGTCGCGTTCAACTGCCTTGCAGTGCAGCAACGCGAACCGAAGCTGCAGCAGCACAACAGCAGCAACAACAGCAAGAGCAATGATGCCCTCAACAGATCTATCTCTGCTGCTACCTGCTGCTGCATGCGCAGCTTTTGCTGCTTCCTGGTGCTGCTGCTGCTGGCAGCAGTACTACTAACTCACCTTGTCAGGTCCGAGTGTACGTACAGCTGCTGCTGCTGCTGCTGCATCAGCAGACCAGCTGCTGCCCAAGAAGTCCTTGAAGTCAACAGCAGTGGGCCTTGCTGCTGCTGCTGTTTCAGCTGCAGCTGCTGCAGCATCTCCAGCAGGAAGCGAAGGTGCAGCAGCAGCAGCAGCAGCAGTTGACTTGGCTATTTTGTCTCCCGTGGGTCTAAGGAGCCACCCATGGGCCAACTGCTGCAACGGCAGCTGCTGCAGCAGTTCAATCGGAAGGATATTCTCTTCTCTACCGCTGCTGCTGCTGCTGCTGCTGCTGAGTGGAGGATGACGGAGGGCCAGCAGCAACCCCAAGAAGAAGATGGCATGAAACCGAGCGATGTCTCGCCCAAATACCTGCAACCGGGGTGGCCTGCAGCAGCAGCAGCAGCAGCAGCAGCAGAGGCGGCAGCAGCAACAGAAGAGGATAAGGATAATGGTCCGACAGGGGCACCAGCTTGGGTTAGGCCCTAGAGACCAGTCAGCAGCAGCAGCACCAGCGGCAGCAGCAGAAGCAGCAGCAGCAGCAACAACAGCAGCAGCGGCTGGTGTCTCACCACAACTTAGTATTATTATATTTGCTGCATGCAGGCAGCAAATAAGCAGCAAGAGCATCTATCCAGACATATAAAACTTCTTTTGTATCATCAGGTACACATACACCCCAGACACAATTGCATGCAGACAGACACACCCCACTCCTGCTGCTGCTGCTGCTGCTGCTGCTGATGGTGCTGCTGCTGCTGTTAGTGCTGCTGGCGGCTATGGCCGCGTGGATAGGATTTCCACTGATGCTGCTGTTCTTGTCTTGGCTGCTGCTGTTGCTGTCGTTGCTGCTGCTGCTGCTGTTGCTGTCGTTGCTGCTGCTGCTGCTGTTGCTGCCGCAGAAGACTCTTGCGATGCTTACTAAGTTGCGGTGTCTAGACACCTGAATATCGCGAACACGAGGAAGGAACTGCAGCAGCTCCCGCTGCTGCGCCTTGGGCAGCAGCAACGACGGCTGGAGCAGCAGCCTGCAGCAACAGCAGCAGAAGCAAAATTCTGAAGTTTAATCGAAGCAGCAACAGCAGCAGCAGCAACAGCAGCAGCAGCAACAGCAGCAACAGCAGCAAACCTATCTACTGTCTTACTCTTTTAGTTGAGGCCGAAGGCGCTTCAAGGCTAAGAAATATCCATACTCCTCCTCTCCTCCGGCCTGCTGCTGCTGCTGCTGTTGCTGCTGCTGTTGCTGCTCTAGTTGCTGCTGTGGTGTGTGTTGCTGCTGCTGTTCTTGCACATCCCAAACGTCTGCCTCTTCCTCTCCGCCTGCACCTTTTGGTGAAGAGTGCTGCTGCTGCTGCTGCTGCTGCTGCAGCGGAGCGCGATAGATAAAACCCCTTTCTTGTAGGGTTCTCCAGAGAGAAGCAGCAACTGCAGCATGGGAAGGCAGGTGGTGTTGTTGCTGCTGTTGCTGCTGTTGCTGCTGCATGCCGCCTTGGAGCTGTCCCGGTTGCTGTTGTTGCAGCAGCTGCAACTGCTGCTGCAGGTTATGTGTGTACTGCAGTTGCTGCAGCAGCATTGGATTTGGGGTGTAAGTGCAGCAGGTCTTTGTTGCTGCTGCTGTCTCTATGAAGAAGCTGCTGCGGACATGCGCTTGCTGCAGCAGCTGCTGCGCCTGCTGCGACAGCAGCGCAACAAACCATTTAACAGGTACGCAGCAGGGGATGCTGCTGTTCTCTCCCCTTGCAGCAGCAGCAGCAGAAACTGCAGCAGCAGCTGCTGCTCGAGTATCGCCCTTCTTAGCAGCAGCAGCAGCAGCTAATGAGAAATGAGCTGCTGCCAGCTGCTGCTGCTGCTGCTGCGGCAGCTCTTGCCACCAACGCCTTGCAGATTCAAGTACCTTTACACCGTGCTGGTCACTGCCACACAGCAGCGCATAATCTGCTGCTGCTGCTGCTGTTGTTGCTGCCGTTGCTGCTGCTCCTGTTTCTGCTGTTGCTGCTCCGTGTAACCCTGTTGCTGCTGCTAGCATTGTTCCTGGCTGCGCTGCTGCCGACCCTGCTACTCCCCGTCCTGCCTCCGCTGTCGCATGGCCTGTTGCAACGGTTTTTCCTGCTGCTGCAGGAGCAGCAGCAGCAGCAGGACCTGCATTGAAGAGGCGCAGCAGACCAGCGGCAGCATCTGCAACAACTGCAGTGTATAGATGCCCTAAATGCAAGCAGCCGTTGCTGTAAAAGAGGGGGGCTGTCACATACACTCCACCTGCAGCAGCAGCAGCAGCAGCAGCAGGTGATTCGTCTGCTGCTGCCCGTCCTGCTGCTGCTGATACTGCCCTATAAGGGCTATTGCCCCCGTCGTTATCAGCAGCAGCACCAGCAGCAGATCCACACGATGTCTTGCTGCTGGTATTCAGCCTGAAACATCTTCTATTGCAGAGGTCCTTGGCAAGAAAATCAGACGGACCATACGGGCTGCTGCTGCTGCTGCTTCTGCTGTAGCTTGTGCTGCAGCGTCTGCTGCAGCTGTTGCTGGTGCTACTGGTGCATGTGCTAGGAACCCTCGGTGCCCTGAGAAAAGAGAGTGAGTAGCTACTGCTGCTGCTGCTGCTGCTACGTGGAAGGGAGCGTATGCAGGAGCAGCAACTGATGAGAAGAGCGTGCAGCAGCAGCAACTGCAACAGCAGGGGGAACGGGCTCGACAACCTCCAGCTGCACATCGCACCAGCAGCAGCAGCAGGTGCTGCTGTTGCCGGTGCTGCTGCTATTACTGCAACATCACTACTCGATTTAGCTGCAGAGGCTGCCCTGCACTATCAACAGCAGCAACAGCAGCAGCAGCAGCAGCAGCGGATCGGTGAGGACTCGAGTGCTGCTGGAGGCAGCAACAACTAAGAAGTGTGGGGAGTTGCTTTATGCTGTTTATCAAGACTCTAAAAACCTGTTGCTACTTTTGCTGTTACTGCTGCTGCTGCTCCTGTAACTGTTGTTAGTGCTGCTGTTGCTGCTCATGTTGCTGCTCCGCTGCTGTCGGCGGCCCTCTCCGGCGGCCGAAGGGCCCGCCTGCAACAACAGCAGCAGCAGCCGCAGCAGCAGCAACAGCAGCAGCGACCGCAGCAGCAACAACAAAAATCTGGAATATCTCTGCTGTATATTACTTCGTATACACTGCAACTCCACCTGCTATTTGGCAGCAGCGGCAGCAGCAGCAGCAGCCGCTGCTGCTGCAGGAGACAGCAGCAGCAGCTGCAGCATATATATGCTCTCGTTTCGGAACTACAGAGCAGCAGCAGCACCAATATATACACCCAATTTTACTTCCACAGCAGTAGCAGCAGCAGGGGTGACAGCAGCAGCACTGGGCAGACTCCAAGACACATGCAGGAGCAGCGGCAGCAGCAGCTGCTGCAGCAGTGCCAAGAAGGCCGAGGTCTCTAGAGCAAGTTGAGAGCTTGCAGAAGCAATAGAACCCGTCGGAGCAGCAGCAGCAGCAGCAGCAGCAACAGCAAACGCAGCACTCCCGTCGGCTGGGACACCGCAGCAGCAAGCGCAGTAACAAGAATCTTCTACAGCAAAACTGTGCTACTGCAGCAGCAGCAGTAGTCTTCTAGAGCTGAACACTGCTGCAGCAGCAGCTGCGGCATCAGGGCTCCTTACTGCATCACAGCAGCGGCAGCAGCAACAGTAGCACCAGCAGCAGTAGCAGCAATCGTAGCAGCAACAACAGCAACAGGATGTGGATTTCTTCTTTTGTCTCATCCGTGCTGAGAGATGACGAGCTGTCGGAAAATGAGGAAGAACAGCAGCAGCAGCAACAGCAGCAACAGCAGCAGCAGCAGCAAACCGGAGTGAACGCAGAGCAGCTCGACAAGGGAGCCTCTCTGGCGGCCAAACCGACCGCTGCTGCGGCAAAAACGCATGCAACAACAGCAGCAGATGCAGCAGCAGCAGGCTCTGGACAATCCAGCTATGCTGCGCTGCTGCAGCTCGTGGAGCGCCAGCAGCTGCTGCTGCAGCGGGAGGCACAGGAGAAGCAGCAGTTGCAGCAGCAGACAGCAGACCTAGAACGTACGCTGCAACTATTGCAGCATGAGCTGCAGCAGCAGCGCCAGCAACAACTGCAGCAGCAGCAGCAGCAGCAGCGATTGCAGCAATCTTCAGGCACAGAAATTGATCTGACTGACGACTGGGGAATTTCAGCGGAGGACGAGGGGAAGCAGCAGCAGCAGCAGCAGTTGATGCTACTGCAGCAGCAGGAATCAAAACTGAAGCAGCAGCAAGAAAAACTGCAGGAACAGGAGAAATTGATACAGCAACAGCAGCAAGAGCTGGAGAAGGCACAGCAACAGCAGCAACAGCAACAGCAGCAAAGTGCCGAGGAACATGCTGCGTTGCAGCAGTCTATTGCACGGCTGCAGCAAGAGCTGAAGCAGCAACAGCAGCAGCAGCAGCAGGAGCCCATTAAGGAAAAGGAGCAGATAGTGGAGACGCTACAGGAGCAGCTCCGACAACAGCAGCAGCAGCAGCAAGAACTGCAGCAGGAGCTGCAGCAGCAGGCACTCCTGAGGCAGCAGCAAGAAGAATTGTTGCAAGAGAGAGAGCGGTCGATTCAGCAGCTGCAGCAGCAACAACGGCAGCAAACATCTCAAGAGGAGCTGGTGCGTCTTCAACAGAGCAACGCGGAGCTGCAGCAGCAACTGCAGCATCAGCTGCAGCAACAGAAACAGCAGCAGCATGACCTTGAGATAGTTCTGGAGGAGCAGAGAACAAAGGTGACGGCGCTGCAACAAAACCTTGAGCAACAGCAGCAGCAGTACGAGCAATTGCTGCAGGAGCAGCAGCAGCAGCACGAACAGCAGCTGCAGCAGCACAACCAGTACCAGCAGCAGGAACTTGAACGGCAGCAAAAGCAGCTGCAACAGGAGCATGAAGAGAAGTGGCAGCAGCTGAAGCAGCAACTGCTGCAGCAGCAGGACAAGCAGCAGCAAGATCTGTTGCAGCAGCAGCTGCAGCGGCAACAGGACGCGCACGCGAAGGAAGTGGCGAGTCTGCAGGAGCAATTGCAGCTGCACCTGCAGCAGCAGCAGCAGCAGGAGAAAGCAACTATGCAGCAAATGGAGGAGCTGCAGCAGTTGCTGCAGAAGGAGGAGCAGCAGCGCGATGCCCTTCAGCAGCAACTGCAGCAGCAGCGGCAGGAAACTGCTCCCGTTCAAAAAGTCGAGGAGCTGCAGCAGCTGCTGCTGCGTGCAGAGCAGCAGCGTGATGCCTTGCAACGGCAGCTGGAGCAGCAGGAGCAGGAAGAGCAGCAAAACAAGAAACAGCAAGAGCTGCAGCAACAGGAGCAGCAGCAAGTAGGGGAGAAGCTGAAGCAGCTGCAGGATGAGCGTGCTGCGTTGCAGCAGGAGCTGCAGCTGTTTGCTGCTGAGATGCGACAAGAGCAGAAGCAGCAGCCAGAGACAGCAGAGCAGCAGCAGCAGCAGCATCCATTGCAGCAGCAGCTGAAGCACCTGTTGAAAAGCTACAGCCAGATTGCTGCAGAGAAGGAAGCGCTGCAGCTACAGCAGCAGCAGGCGGAGCAGGTGCATGCGCAGCAGCTGGAGCAACAGCAGCGAGAGTTTCAGAGGCAGCAGCAGCAACAACAACAAGAGCTTGAACAGATGCAGCAGCGCATGCAGCAGCTGATGCAACAAGAACAGCACGAGGAGCAGCAGCAAAGAGAGAGGGACAGCAAAGCGACCAGCGGGGCAGGGGATGCGCCTCAGCAGCAGCAGCAGCAAGAACGGCGGCTGCAGCAGCAAGAAGTTCTACTGCAGCAGCAGCAGCAACAGCTCCATCTTCTCGAAGAGTTGCTGGAGGACAGAGACGACGAAATAAGGGAGCTGCAGCGGCAGGCTGAGCTGCAGATGGAGCAGCAGCAGGAGGAAGAGCAGCAGCACCAGCAGGTGCAGCATGAAAGGCAAGTTGCAGCAGCTGCCTCAGCAGCAGCAGCAGCAGATGCTGCAGCAGCAGCCACTGCAGCACAGGAGGAAGCAGCTGCAATGCAGGTGCAGCTAGAGGAAAGAATTCGTCGTCTGTCTGAGCAGTGTGAGCAGCAGCAGCAGCAACTGCAGCAACAGCAGCAGCAACTGCAGCAACAACAACAGCAGATTCAGCAGCAAAGGCAGCAAATTCGCGAGCAGCAGCTGCTGCTGCTGCATGCAAAACATGAGGAGCCACAGACCAACGGTGTCCATACACCCCAAGCAGCAGGCACGCAACTTGCAGCTGAGCAGCGCCCCACAGAGGAGCGTGAGGGCTTGTTGGAACAACAACAACAGCAGCAGCAGCAGGAGTGGGAGCAACAGCTGCAGGAGCAGCAGAGGCTGGAGGAGGGACTGCGGCCGCAGCACGCAGCAGCACCCTTCAACAGAGAACAGGAGGTGCTGCAAGGCGGCGACCCACTTCAGCAGCATCTGCTGCAAGACCAGCACCTGCTGCTGCAGCAAATTGAACAGCTCAAGACTGAAGTGCAGAATTTGGAGCAACAGCGCGAGCAGATGCAGCAGCAGCAACAGCAGCAACAGCAGCAGCACGCGCTGGAGAGAGAAGAAGCGCAACAGCAACAAGCGTCTACAGCAATGGAGCACCAGCAGCAGCTGCAGCGGCTGCAGCAGCAGCTAGAGCAGCAGCAGCAGCAGCTAGAGCAGCAGCAGCAGCAGCTAGAGCAGCAGCAGCAGCAGCTGGAGGCAGAGCAGCGGCTGCACACGGAAACGAAGAATTCAATGGAGCGCATACTGCAGCAAGCAGCACAGCAGGAGCAGCAGCAGCAGCAGCAGGCAAAACGCCAGTTGAAAGAAGCCCTTGAAGACCTCGAGAAGGAGCGTAAGCAGCTGCAGCAACAGCAGCAGCAGCACCAGCAGTTGCTGCACCAGAAGGAGCAGCAACTAGTGCAGCAGCAACAGCAGCACGCAGAAGAGCTCCGCAAGAAGCATCGGGAGTTGCAGCAGGTGCAGCAACAACAGCAGCAGACCGTCCAGAAATTGCAGCAGGAGCTGCAGAAGCAAGCGGCTGCTGCAGCTGAGAATCTTGCTGCAGCTGAGAATCTTGCTGCAGCGCAGCAGCGAGATAAAGCAGCAGCAGTGGCTGCGTCTGTTGCTGCTGGTCGTGTTGATGCTGCTGCTTCTGCTGCAGCAGCTGCTGCGTCCGCCAGCGCCGCAGCGGTACAGCTCTTCAGTGAGGTGGCTAGGCAGGTGCCTCAGCTGCAGCAGCTGCAGCAGCAGCAGCAGCACACGTCCACCAATGGTGTTGCAGGAGATTCGACCATCGTTGCTTCCTGTGAGCTCTGCTGCTGGCTTTGCTGCTGTTGCTGATGCTGTTGCTGGGTGTGCTGCAAATCTGTGCATGCTGTCGGCATTTTTTGTGTCTGCTTTTCCTGCAGTATCTGCGGCGTATGAAGAGGAAAAGAAGCTGCTGAGGCAGCAGCTGGAGCAGCAGCAGCAAAGGGCAGAGCTGCTGCTGCAGCAACGGCAGCAGCAAGAGTCTTGTGCTGCTCTTCGTGAGCGGGAGCTTCTTCTGCGGCTGCAGCAGATGAGAGGTATGTATTCTGCTGCTGCTGTCACCTCTCCGATGCCGCGGCAGCAGCAGCAACGGCAGCAGCAGCAACGGTAGCAGCAGCAACAACAACGGTAGCAGCAGTAGCAAGGGCAGAAGTGATAGCAAGAATAGCGCTAAGGAGGGCAGTAACGATCAATACAGCAGTGGCTTTGACAGCAGTAGCAGCAGCAGCAGCAACGGCAACAGCAGGTACAGTGGCTCTTCGTTGCTTGTGCTGCTGCCCCTGCAGGTATTGCGCTGGCGGCTTCGCAGGAGACAGCAGCATTGGCTATGCAGTTGGGCTTGCTGTGGGGCCAGAAGCAGCAGCAGAAGCAGCAGCAGCAGCAGCAGTTGGAGTTGTATTCTGTTGAAAGGGACGTCAGTGGCAGGTAAAATGCAGATGCTTCAGCAGCAGCAGCAGTGCACCACCTTCTGCTGTTGCTGCACCGGTGTTGACTGCTGCTGCTGCAAGTGCTGTTGCCTCAGCTGAAGCTGCTTCTTCTGTTGCTGCTGCTGTGGGGTGTATGGACAGGTTAGCAGCTGAGGGGGCTGAGGCAGAGACGAAGGCGCTGCTGGAGAAGTGCAATGGAAGAATTGAGGAGACTGCTGTAGGTTCCTGCTCCTGCTCCTGCTGCTGCTGTGGTGGTTCTGCGGGTCATACTTACAGCTATTGGTGCTGCTGTCCGTGCTGCTATTTCTGCTACTGCTGCTACTGCTGCTGTTTCTTCTGGATGCGGTGCTGCGATTAGTGCTGCTCCTGCAGCTCCATGTCCTGTATTGTTGCTGCTGTTGCTGCTGCAGAGCCACATGATGACGTCGCTTCAGGAGCTGCAGCAGCAGAAGGAACAGCTGCTAGAAGCAAATCAGCAGCTAGAGCAGTGAGTTGGACGAGGCGCAGGAGCAGCGACAACAGTAGCAAGTGCTCGGACCTGCGGCTGCCTTTGCAACCTCAGCAGCATTAGCAGCAACAGTAGGCGCCCATTTGTCTGTCAACTGTGTGCTTCAGGTCGCTGAGAGAAACGCAGCAGCAGCTAAGTGCTCAGGAAGCAGCAGCAGCTGCGCAGATAGCAGAGAGGTCGACTGCTGCGGTTGTTGCAGCAGCAGCAGCAGCAGCAGAGCTTCGTCGCCATCGAGAAGTAGACGTTGCCGAGCAGCAGCAGAAGGCTGAAGCAGTTGCTGCAGCGATAAAAGAAGCAGGATCGCGCCTAGATACAGCAGCAGCAGCAACTGCAGCGGCAGCAGATGCAGCATCAGAAGCATCTAAGGCCCTTGCTGCTGCTGGCAGCAGCAGCAACCTCTCCAACCTGGAAACAGCGACTGCCCAACACGCTCAACACATGCTGCAGCAGCAGCAACAACAACAACAACTACTACTACAACAGAGAAAGCAGCAGCAGCTAACCTTGGAAGCTGATTCCGCTGCAGGGGGTTGGGGAGACGACGACTGGCTCAGCGACATTGGGGAAGACCAGCAGCAGCAACAAATAGAGCAGCAGCAGCAAGAAGCGCAGCAGAAGCAAGAGGCGCAGCAGCAGCAAGAGGCGCAGAAGCAGCAAGAAGCGCAGAAGCAGCAAGAAGCGCAGCAGCAGCAACAGCAGCAGCACGAAAAGCAGCAGCAAACCCTCTCTCCAGAGAGCCGATGGGAGGCCGGTGAGGAGTGGGAAGCGGAACTGGTTGAGGAGCGGCAACAGCAGCAGCAGGATCTGCTACAGCAGCAGCAACAGCAGCAACAGGCGGAGTTACTGGCTGCTGATCATTCGCTGAACCGGAACCAGCAACACCTGCAGCAGCAGCAGCAGCAACAGCAACGGTATCATGAAGAGCTGCTGGAGCAACAGCAGCAACAAGTGGAGAGTAAGCAGCAAGTGGACTGGTTCAATCAGGATGCTGCCAAGTCGCCACCGCTGCAGCAACACCAGCAACAAATGCAGCAGCAACAGCAGCAACAGCACCAGGAGGATATAAGGCGAGCTGAGTGGAGAGAGTGGGACGAGGATAACTTTGATACCGAGCGACTGGAAAGCAAAGACTCTGTAACTGCTGCAGCAGCTCCATCAGCAGCAGCTCCTGCAGCAGCAGCAACAACAACACCAGCAGCTCTAGGTGCTGCTGCAGCTGCAGCTGCTGCAGTGATTGCACCTGCTGCAGCAGCAGCAACACCTGACGAGGATTGTATAGACTTCCAAGATGACTGGGGTGTGTCGACAGCTCAGTTAACCAAAGACAAGGATTCAGCAGCACCTGCTGTAGCAGCACTGGCTTCAGCAGCACCTGCTGCAGCTGTACCTGCTGCAGCAGCATCTGCTGCAGCTGTACCTGCTGCAGCAGCATCTGCTGCAGCAGCATCTGCTGCAGCAGCGCCTGCTGCAGCAGTACCTGCTGCAGCAGAAGCAGTCGAAGAGGAAGATCTGGACTTTGAGGATGACTGGGGGGTGTCGACAACTCAGTTAACGAAGCCTACAGCAGCACCTGGAGTAGCAGCATCTGCAGCAGCAAAAGCTGCAGCAGCAAAAGCTGCAGCAGCAACACCAGCAGCAGCGCCTGCAGCAGCAGCAACGCCTGCAGCAGCAGCAACGCCTGCAGCGGCAGCAACGCCTGCAGCAGCAGCAGAAGCATCTGACGAGGATGATTTGGACTTCGACGACAATTGGGGAGTTAAGCCAACCAGCATACAGGCACGCACAACAGCAGCATCACCTGCTGTGGTTGCGGCACCTGCTGCGCCAGCAGCAGCATCAAAAGCAGCACCAACTACAGTAGCAGCAGTTGAAGAGGAGGATATTGATTTGGAAGATGACTGGGGAGCCCCTCCAGCGCAGCCAGACGTGAGCAAGCAAGCAGAAGCTGCTGCTGCTGCAACACGAACGGCACAAGCAAACGCTGTGGAGACAGCAGCACCAACAGCAGCAGCAACTGACCGAGAGGGTCTGGGCTCGGGAGTTGCACGGGGAACCCCAGAGGTTCACACTGAGGAACGCCCACGTACTACAGTCCTTGGAGCAGCAGCAGCGGCGCCCACTGTTGCTGCAGCAGCGGCGCCCGCTGTTGCTGCAGCAGCGGCGCCCACTGTTGCTGCAGCAGCAGCACATGCTGCAGCATCAGCAGCAACAGCAGCTGCAGCTGCAGAATCTGATTCTGGAGAAGACATCGACTTCGAAGATGACTGGGGAAGCCCTCAGCCTCCTACAGAAGCAAATAAACGAACAGCAGCACCTACAGCAGCAGCAGCAGCTTCTGCTGCTGCTGCAGCAGGCCCACCTGCAGCAGGAGCAACGGCAGGTGCAGCACCAACAACGGCAGCAGCAGATGCTTCAGAAGACGAAGATCTAGACTTCAACGATGACTGGGGAGCCCCAACAACTCAAGGAGCACCAACAGTACCAACGGGTTCTGCTGCTGCTGCTGCAGCAGCTGCAGCAGTAGTAGTACCTGCTGCTGCAGCAGCACCTGTTGCATCAGCTGGAGCATATGAAGATGAGGACCTGGACTTTCAAGACGATTGGGGAGTCGAAGCAACTGGAGGAGGCACAAAGAAAGGAATAGCAGCACTTGCTGCAGCAGCAGCACCTGCAGCAACAGCACCTGCAGGAGCAGGGTCGTCTATACCAGCCGCACATGCAACAGCAACAGCAGCAGCAGAAGCTACTGAGGAAGATGATATGGACTTTGACGATGATTGGGGAGCCCCAGCAGCTCAGAATGGCACAAAAGCCCCATCAGCACCAGCAGCAGCACAAGCGCCTTCCGCAGCAGCAGCAACTACAGAAGCACGTAGAACAGAAGCCGCAGCAACAGCAGCAAATTCTGCCGCAGGGGATGACGATGCATCCTTGAGCCTTGATGATGAGTGGGGAGCCGTAGGAGGAGATGAAGATGCAAGAGTGGTATCAGCAACACGAGCACCAGCAGCACCAGCACCTGCTGCTGCTGCTGTTGCTGCTGGGGAAGAGGACCTCGAGCTTGCCCTGGACGATTCGTGGGCAGGTGAAGGCATTGAAGACCCTCCACAGGTTTTAGGATCAGCAGCACCCGTGCAGCAGCAGCGAGTGCAACATCAACAGCAGCAGCAGCGGCAAATGCAACAGCAACGCCACCAGCAGCACCAAATGCACCATCAAATGCAGCAGCAGCAACATCAGCAGCAACATCAGCAGCAACAGTGGGCAAAGAAAAGCCCTTCCCCAGCAGCCCCTGCTGCTGCCCCGAATGTTGATGACATTGATTTGGAAGAGTTGCTGCGAGACTGAGCAGCAGCAGCAGTAGCAGCGGCAGCAGCAGTAGCAGCAGCAGCAGCACAGAGTACACCCGACCGGTTTGAAAGTATTTTAAGGAATAATTTTTAAGTGGTGTGGTGTACACCCAGGAAAACGCTGGTGTTTTATAACATGCAAATAGTGCCGCATGCCTCTTTGCTGCTGCAGCAAAGCACTTTTGTGCTGCTGCGGCAAAGCACTTTTGTGCTGCCGCTGCTGCTGCAGCAGCAAGTAGGCTAGGAAGGCTTCTGCAGTAACACACACAAAGAGCGAAGCCAAAGCTACATTTGGGGCTGATTGATCGCTCTAAGCCCATGCATGCATGCACGGTGTTGGGTTTAGTGGTGAGATGCAGCAACAGAAGCGAATTGAGTAAAGCTTTTGCCTTTAGCTATTGAGGAGTTACATAGTTAGTCAAGTTTATTGTTATTCTTTAGTTTCTTCTTTATATAAGTGTAGGATCTACTGGGTGTAATGAGAGTTACTGGTGTGTCGTTATTAAAAGAAATAAACAGTGCTTTTAATTGCTATTCAATAGGAAGCAAATCCTGCTGCTGCTGCACACAGCAGAGAGCGCGGAAGGAGAACATTATGTCTCGATCGTGACGACACGGAAGAAAATGTGCTCCGATTAAGTGCAAATTTTCTTTAAATTTATAATTTTAAAACCAAATATAAATAAACAATTATTTAAATATTCAAATTAGATATTTATTTTTATTCTCCCGTTGCATCATACATATGCATGAGGGGGGCCCCGAGCCCCCACAAGGCTACCATAGGGTTAGAGCTGCATTAACAGAAAATATATTTTAGTTATTGATTTGCATACTTATTTATTTATTTGTTTATTTATGTTTCATATTTGTTGCAAGCAAGGGGAAGAAGTCATAGAGTGTTGCTTGTCTCGGGTGTGTACATAGAGCCGGCCTGGAGAAATTCTTCTTCGTGCTGATATTATGAGTTATTTTCCCTCATTTCCCTTCGCTTTTCATTAAATTTACTTTTATATTTCAAATTAAATAATAAAAATACCATAAGGAAATAGCAGCAGCATCTGTAGGGCCGTTGGGCTCCGCGGCAGCAGCAACAGCAATAACAGCAGCAGCACTATTACTAGCAGCAGCAAGCAGATCCCAACTGCAGCAACAGCAGCAGCAGCAGCAGTACATTCACAGCTATTGCCTATGAGTTGCTGCTGAATTAGCTGCTGCTGCTGCTGCTGGAGAGAGGAGAGTTCAGGTGCTGGAGAGAGGAGAGTTAAGTTGCCCTCTATTGAGGCTTAAGGACTAGCTGCTGTTTATTTATTTATTTCTTCTTAATAAAACAAGAAAATGGTGTTCACATACCAGTGCTCCAGTACGTCCCACACACACATTCAAGACGAAGTTTTAGGGTTTAGGGTTTATGGTGCAGAGCTGGGTACTCGGGGACGTTGGCTAGCTGGCAGATAATGAAGTCGATAGTTTTGCTGTTAAGGGTTTAGGGTTTAGGGTTTAGGGTTATGAATTAAGTATTCTATATGCAAACATCGTTAACTTTGTATTACCCGTACCAATCAGGAATAAATAGTTTATTGTATATAAATAATATGTATTATATTATTCTTGTTTTTATGCATGCATGCAGCTGCCACCAACCACGAATAAAGGTTGTATATAATATATGAATAATATACATTATATAAAAGTGCTGCATGAATAAACATGTTATTATATATATTGTATGTAAATAATACATATTAATTATGTAATAATGTGCGTTTTGTATGCTTGCATGAATGTGCATGCAGCCCCAGGTTACGAAATATACATGGGCCGAGATAAATACGAGAACGAAAATCTAATTGTTTTTGCATTCCCTGAAGATGTTTGGTTTCACGTTAGTGAGCTATCTAGTGCTCATGTTTATGTTCGTATGCCTTATGGACATACAGGTACGTTCTTTTATTACTTTTATTTAATATTTGTTCATAATATAATATAATGAATTAAATTATATGAATTAAAATTAAATTAAAGACCTTTCCCTGGACCTCGAAGTTGTTATGCGAAATACTTTTTTTTTCATGCTTTTTCTGGTTGTTTTCTTTTTGTTTATTCATTTAATGTATGTTTCTTTAGATGATGAATATACACTTGTTTATTTGTTTGTTTGCTGCAGACTACGAGAGTCTGCCACCAGCAGTAATCGAGGAAGCTTGCCAGCTAACAAAGCACAACTCTATTGAAGGATGTAAACAATCAGAAGTAACAATTGTGTATACCCCAGCATCTAATCTAAAGAAAACCGCCAGTATGGACACCGGGCAGGTAGGGTTTAAGCAGCAGAACATGGTAAAGTACATACATAACGTAAAGAAGGATAAGGAGATGATAAAAAGATTGGAGAAGACGAAAGCTGAACCTAATATAAATCTTGAGGAAAAGAAACTTGAACGTGATAGAAGAGAACGTAATGAACGGAAACAAAAACTACAACAAGAAAAACTTAGACAGCAACAAGAAGAAGAAGAAAAACGTATTCAAAAAGAATTAAAGTCTTATCAATCCTTACAACATTTAAAACCTGTAGAGCAATACAAGGGGGATGGCACAATAGACAGCTGCAGACAGATAGAAGAAGACTTCCTATAATATCCTTATTTATATTTATTTGTTTTATTGATATTCCTAGTTCTATGTGGATGTTATGCGGGGAATATAATAATAATAACGCACACAACAATCTATTTATCGTAAAGAAGGGAAAAGGGGTTTTTGTATATCTAGTCTTGTAGTGAATAGGCAAACAAGAGGGGAGTGGCTTTATGTATTATTTTATGTATTATAAAGCATTTCCCCCTATTCAATGTTTGTTCTTTATTATAGAACAAAACTTAGCATAGGTTAGAGATGGGGGCGCGTGCAGCAGTTGTTTGCTGCTGCTGCTGCTGCTTCTCTTCTAGGTTTCTTAATGCTTCTTCATGAGGGAAGAGAATAAAGATACGCGATTCAATAAGCAATATCTGCACTTATTTGAGGCTTATTCTGCTTCTTATCCTTTTAAAATTGTTTTATTTAGTGTATACAGAGGCAATGTAAATGTTAAGACGAACATAGTACAGCCTAGGCTATTAAAACGCGCCCCGTTACTGTAGGTATACACACTCGTGTCAATGGGGGCTCCGTTCCACGTTGTCCTAAACACTAAACCCTAAGCCCTAGCAGCGACGGAGTAGGGACGGAAAACCATAGGACAAGCTGTACTGCCAGCAGATAGTTTGTATTGACAGCCGCAGCAGAAGCTGCTTTATTGTCCAATCAAGACAAATTGAAGTTATTCTTTCGTACATTAAAGGAAAGAATATTCTGTTGGATTTATGCTTATCAAGAAGACAGCTATTCACCTTCTCCATAGGTTGCAAGAGAGATATGATAAAACAGGCATTTAACTAACAGCGCCTGAACATACTTGCAAGATGCTTGCTGCTGCAGCAGTAAGGTGGATTTTCCCTCTTGGCACAAATTTAGACTGGCTCATGCTTTATGTTCCTCCATTTTAATGGTTGATATTCACTTTACACACACTAGGAGAGAGGCCAGCAGTTAGAAACCGACACAAATAACAGAGCCTAAGAAAAACTCCCAAGGATAGGCGGAATCAGCCGCATGCAGTGCAGATGATGGTCAGCCATTGATGCACTGTTTCTGGTGTTTCTAAGAAAGAAATATGAAGGGAAGAAGACAGACCTGTACGGGGGAACAACGACTGTATGCGCATCTACAACTTCCCCATGATTCCCCTTGTCAAAGGGGAAACGAAGGGGCGAATTAAGGGATATATTTCGCTGCATAACATACCCTGCAGTGTGAAATAGGCAGACGGTGTACATTTGCATGTATTTACCATTGCACATCAAGGCATAGTGCAGCAGCAGGGAAGTAATCTGACCCCAGCCAATGTCGATGCGCCCCAATTGATGGAGCCTTATGAACCGGCGTTGGCACGGGAGTCCAATAGGTCTTCACGAGGTATTTTGTGTGTGTTAATTATAAACATCGTTACTTCCTGCTTACCTGTGTATTAAGGGGTTTTAAATTCAGCAGGAAGGGAGGAAGCAGGATGCCCAGACAGTTGATGCTGGCCAGCGTTAGAGGCTGCAAGGGGATGCTGGGAATCTCCTGAGGATGACGGGTTTGTCCTTCTGCGTGTTTGCTGGTGTTTAGCAGCTGAAAGGAGCAGTTTACAATTTAATAGGAAATGATTGGCTTGAGGCATACAGACACCACAGGGAATGCCTCCTGATTCGTTTGCTGCTGCGCGTGCTGCCTCCCGCTGAGCGGTCCGGTTGCCCTTGGTAACAACATCTTCAGAAAAATTGACGGTGTTTTTTTTAAAGGGCAAATGCTATGCTCTTATCTTCGTTTTAAGTTCCTTTTATCGTGTGTATTCTCTTTTGACGCATATTTTCCCCTGCAGCGAGAGCTTCAAACGCCCGGACTGGTTCCCAACCGGCTGCTGAGGAGGAGGCGTACGGCCGAGGGCAGTTGACCGCCTTCACACGCAAATTAAAGCTGTTGTGTTTAGGTCGTTATGAATCATTGGTTATTATTTTCGAATACTATCATTTTATGAGCTGTAAAAATGTGCAGATACACGCATTGGAGCCTGGCCCGACGTGCTATTGTGCCTTGGCGTGATGGTAGCTTGATGGTATCTGCGGATTCCACCAGAAGAGAACCAGAAGGTTCCACTTGGTAAAGTATTCGTAAGATTCATTTAAAGTGGACTTTGTATTGCAGGTATGCTTCTTTTCTCATTCTGTATGTGTGACGGGAGCCTACTTTAGCAAGGCGTTCCTACACGCCCCGTCGAACGTACAGCCCAGGAGCTCCATTCTTCCGCCGCTTCCTGTTTTTCTTTTGCCACTGCTTCATTCGGTTTTCCCAACTATATCGTAGCCCGCTGAGCTTTGTCGCATTATCCGCCGGCGCAGAAGGCCGCTGCTTTCTGCTGTTTTTCAACACGGACTGCTGGCTAGGTGCATCGGGGCGTCTTCGCGCTCTCTTGGGGTTTGCACCTTTGTTTGAGAGGAAGGAAACTTGGCTGCGCTTACTGTCTTTCTCTCCTCTCCTACTCGGTGGCCTTTTACTAGGGCTGCCTGCGTCCATGCACGCATGCATGCAGGCAGACACTTGTGCGCCTGTTTCCATTTCTAGACCCTTGTCTTTAGGATGCACTGACTGGCATCACAGGAGTATGGCGGGGGTCTCTGCGGACGAGGACCGTCGTAGCTACAGCCTAAGGGACCTTGATCCCGCCGAAAGAGCCTGCGATGGGAGTTGGTGTACTGTTCCTTCTTCTCCCAATCACTGCAGCAGGAGCTGCAACAGGAGCTGCAGCAAGAGCTGCATCAAGAGCTTCAGCAGGAGCGGCAGCAAAAGCGACAGCAAGAGTTGCAGCATCCCTGTGGGTCCAAGGGGAGGGAGTCTGCCTAAGCTTGCAGCAGCTGCAGCGCAGCCGTCATCAGCCCGCGTGATTCGTATTGGCAGCAGCAGCAGCAGCAGCAGCAGCAGCAATTCTCGCATTTCTGTTTCCAGAGGTTTCGTAGCAAAGCTGCAGAGACACCCATTTCATGCACCACGGCATCTGCACTCATGGGAGGAGGAGGGGTTTTGCGTGGGGCCACCTCGGCAGCCCGGTGAAGACGCAGAGAAGGAGAGGTTGTGTTGGCCACCGTCAGAACCCTTGCCCCACCCCAGGTCTTCCACCTGGTTGAGATCATGTGAGAGAAGGGACACAAGATAGTTCATTCTTTGTCAGTAGTTCGCTAGGGTCTACGGCTGTGTAGGTTGCAGTGAGGGTGAACAGCACTTCGGGGCGGTGAGCTAGCAGCAGCGTAGGGTTTAGAGTTTAGCGTCTGGGGCTGTGAGGTGTGTGCAGGTTGCCAGGTGTGGGAGGGGTTGTTTGTGGGGTTTGGTCGCGGCTTCCGGCTGCTGCGCTATGAGACGGTGCAGCAGCACGTTAAACACAGGGAGGCCAGCAGCAGGCGACAGACGGCCTGTGCTCTGGGGGTGTCGATGCTGTTCTGTCTGGTGGTTGCTGCTCTGTGGCCTGTCTCCATTAAAGTGCTGGAGGCTCTCCACGCCCCCCGCAGCGCCATCGTTTCCTTTTCTCTGGGCTGCGGGGCGGTTTTTGGGGCTTGGATCCTGCATGCAGCTGTTGTCGCTTTCAGAAAGAAACTCAAGCTTTCTGATAAAGCCGCCCTGCAGTTCACTCTCTTCCTCCTCAGCCTGGTGAAGCTGCAAACCCTAACTATAAATTAAACACCTGGACCTCACACCCTAGCGGAATGCGCTGCGCAGCAGCTGCTGTAGCTGCTGCTGCACATACACTGCAGATTCCTCGATCTTTCTGGGGGGCATCACAAGCCGTTGCTGCACATTTTGCGTTTTGCCTGCAGACGCTGCTTTTGACTTTGGTGTGGACCAATGTGTACATGGGGACTTACGCGGATGACAGGAGGCGGAGGCACTCTAAACTTGTGGCAGAGGCGCATGCAGCAGCAAAGCTGCGTGCAGGGGGAGGGCCAAATGGCCTTCTGCATGCTGACTTTACTGCTGCTGTGGGGAGCCCGGCGAGGCACCGAGACACCGCTGAAGCTGTTGTTGGCAACCCTGTTGACGGTTCTCCTCTGGCTCCCTCAGCACCTGTTGCTTCAGGTGCTGACCTAGACACACGGCTTGCAGCTGCAGCAGCGGCAGCTAGCAGGGTCCACGCCGCCACCATGGGGCCGGCTGTTCAGATGGACAAGGCGTGCGGCGGCTACACTGGCGGCGAGTCCCACGAGCCCCTGGGTGTCTGCGCGTTCATTACGGTGCTGCTCCTCACGGTCTCCAGCGCTGTTTCCTACGCCCTCACGGACTTCTCCCCTGCCTTGTGAGGAGTGCAGGCTGCTGTTGCTGCACCTCCTGCTGCTACCTTCCACGTAGAGGGCTCCTTGAGATCGGCTGTAGCGTTGCCGTGTGCCCGTGCGCTGCTGCTTTTGCTGGTCCTACCATGCACGTTTTTGCATTTGGTGCATTTGCTGCTGCGTCTCCTGCTGCGTTTTGCTTGGGGTGCAGCTCAGCGTGGTCATGGCCGTTGTACTTGGCGTTTCCAGCCTTGACGGTGGGGACAGTCGTTGTCTCGAACTTCCTTCTCGGCCATCCTCTTGCGGCAGAGGCTACGTGAGCTATTCCGTGACTCCAGACCTCTTCCCCTACCTAGCGAGCTTTTCCGCTGCCGAGGGTTGTCGTTCTGCACTAGCTACCCGTTAGCTGGCTCTGTGGTTGGCTGGCAACGAGCCTGCATAACTAGCAATCTTTGCAGCACGTGCTCGTCTAGTTGAGTTAATAGTTTGCTTGGTAGCTAGTTAGTTAGCTATCTGCCTAGCGGGTTATCTAAAGGACGTGCTAGTTTTCTGCTGCTGTGGGCTCAGGTATATGGCGGTTTTGCTCCTGAGCGGCATCTGGGGCTGCGGCTTCGCCAACCGATTCGTCAGTGCGGCGAAACCGCAGACGGAGTTCATACCAATCATGGCTGCTGGAAGGCCACTAACAAAGTCCAACTCCTCTGGTGTAATTGAACCAGCAGGGACAGATGTAGCAGCAGAAGCAGCAGTGGCCGACGTCAATGAAGCAGCAGCAGCCGCAGAAGGCGAAGGGGGCTGCAGCAGTGCTGCAGTATCGCGGGGGTCGCCTTGTCTCAAGCTTCGTAAGAGGGGCAGTAGTGCCCATTTAGATGTCCGTTCTCTCCAGGAACTGGAGTGCAAGCCTCAGCAGCCGGTGGACGAGTTCAACGCCTCATCGTCGTCAGGACAGCAGCTGGAGCACCTGCAGCAGCTGCAGCAGCTGCAGCAGCTGGAGCAGCTGGAGCAACAGCAGCGGCTACAACAGATGGCTTGCAGTTCCCTTGACCTTCTGGCGGCAGTATGTTCTAATGCTTGTAACCCTGACCCTAAGCTTCAGACATTGTAATAACAGTCTTCGAGGGGACTGCAGGGGGGTTGCCGTGGAGTTAAGGGGTTGCACCAGCTGCTGCTGTCCAGGTGTTGTGCTGCAGGCCAGAGCTGCAGCAGCAGAAGGGCGCGCCTTCCCGGTTGCGTGTGACGCATTGCTTCTCCATCTGCAGACGACTCTCACACAGTCCGTGGAGTTCGGGTTTCTGTACACCCCCACTTAGCTGCAGCGCCAGAAATGAGCCTAACGCCCGACAGCTCAGGCATTATATTAGCTTGCCTCACTTTCTATATTCGTCTTTGTGCCCAGGTTGAGTACTGCATTATCGAGTGCTGACGAATTGTACTCTTCCTCTGCTTGCCATCCGTTGCATCGCTCCGTGGAACCGGTGAGCCTTTAGGGCAGCAGGGAGCCGCAGAGCTTACCGCTGCTACAATGATGTGTCTGGGGATCCTTGTAAGCCGTTCTGCCATTTCGTCTTGCTTTTGACACTTAGAGAAAGGCGTGCGCCGCAGTAGTCGCCTGCTGCTCTTGAGGAGGCTAGCGTCCATGTCCAGTTGCATGCGTGCCTCCTGTTTGCACTCCCCACTCAGTTGCATGCGGACCAAGTTGCATGCAGGCCAGGTTGTATTCTCTTGCGGGAGTGGCGCATATTCAAACGTGCATTCATTCGTGCACTACATGCATATATGCACCTGATGGAGGGCGACAGTTGGTAGACTGCTTACGGCTTTTTGCCGTTTCACGTGCAGAAGAAGAAGAACCGCGCTTGTTATGTGGCATCCTAGGATTTAGATTTTATGGTGTATGCTTGGTTGTTTTTGCGATGTGTGTGTATGGGGCGAAGGCTGCCAGTCAGCGTTGGCTATCAGCGATACATTTGCGGACTTCTTTAACTCATGCTAACCCGCAGGGTTGCTGCTTCGAAGTGCCCGTTTGCGTGGGAGGATTCCCGTCACCGCCTATCCCACAGCAGCAGCAGCAGGTACATGCACACTCGCAGATTCCGAGCACCCAGGAGATGATCCACAGCAGCTCTCTCCTAGACGACGGCGCTTGGCTTCACGTGCGCGGGGCTTGCGAGCTGGCCAGCAGCAGCACAAGCACCATCAGCAGCAGCAGTGTGCGGCGCTGCGTGGGTTCGGATTACCCACAGCCCTTCTCAGATGAGCATGAGGTGGAGACCGTAGTCTCTGCTTGGACACCGCTTGCTGCTGCTCCTTTTGCTGCTTCTTCGGGATCCAGCAGCAGCTGCAGCATACAGCGCGCTCAAGAGCCACTTGAGGAAGCGGAGGTCCCTGTCGCAGTGAAGCCTGCATCTGCTCCTTCCGAGCCAACTGGGACCGTTCTTTCCCCTCGTGATGCTGCTGCTGTCTTGGGCAGAGCCAGGGAGCGATCGCCTGCTTGGGACGCACAGACACATCCGCCGGTGAAAAGTTCCCCTCGCTTGCGGCCCGTTCTCGTCGTTGGCCGGGTTTTGCCACGCAACGATACCGCAAGGGCCTCTGATAGGACCGCAGCTGGGACGGAAGCCACCGGAGATGAAGACAGCAGCGACCTGGGGGCTGTGGCTGAGGGGCAGCCCACGAACCCAATGCGAATTCAAACCCCACGCGGGAAGAACAGAAGTGCCGTGCATGGGAAAAGCTCATACGAGTCGCTCGGCACTGCAGCATCGGTGAGTAGCAACGGCAGAAGCAGGGCACCAGCAGCCAATACGCTACTAATACCACGCATAGATCAGCACAACACGGATATCAGCACGGCACAACTAACTATGGACACTGAATAACAGCCTGAAATGCGCAATTCCACTACCATATCACTTTGCAGTACAGTGTACAATAACAAATAATATGCTGAGGTGAAGCTTTATGTAGCTGTTGTTGAAATTGGATGAGGTCGGAAGACAGGAGTCGTAGGGACGTGTCCCGCTCCTGCAGATTTGAAGTGCCTTCTTTTTTGCATTGCAGACATGCCAGATTTAGCCAGGACCATCAGTCGCAAATTGTTGCCTCCAGTATAGCCGGCGTAATTTCACCAAAGCCGTAGCAGATAGCACCAGATTTCCACGGGAAGTCGGAAAAGTTGGCTTGCAGCACAGCACGCAAAACTGCAATATGTCGAGGTTAGCGGGTGGTAGCTTGTGTTTCCGTTTTGGTTTCCGCTTTATTTTAATCTAACCGTTAGCATGTGCTGCCTGAATGGAATCTGGTAAGGCATATGATACTGTAGTGCAGGAAACGTGTGATACTGTAGAGCAGGATGCAAAGTGCGTCTGAGGGTTCATATGCTCTCTGCTGTTAGGGGCAACTCGTGGCGAGACGTGCTCTGGGGTGCCTGTGCGCAGCAGTCGTTCACCTCGCCTCCCGCTTTCGGGGGCATAGGTTTGGACTGGGATGCAGACATCCTTTCCCTCTCACAGAATTACCAGGGAATGCTGCAACGCGTCGGCTGGGTGCTGCTGCGGCCCTTCGTGAGTCTTCTGGGCTGCGGCAACACGCCGGTTATTCAGCTACTGCAACACATTGAGGTGAGTTGTGGCAGGAACATACTTAGAGCGGGAGGTAGAAGCACGCACAAGTAAGGAGAAGGGAACATGTAGAGGCAGGCAGAAGGAGACGCTGCTGTCTAGCGAACAGGTGCAGGGGGCCGTTGGATTTCCTGCTTCTAACTCTGCATAACAGTGACAGAAGGGGAATGGGAGGAACGAGCCTTTCGCCTAGTTTTCTTGGAGCTCATTCGTGTTTGATTTTCACTGCTCATGTTGGTTAGGCCCGCTATGACCCCGATATCCCATACCACACGGCCACACACGCTGCACAGGTGGCGCATGCAGCGATGGTTTTGAATACGAAGCTCGATCTGGACCCAGGAAAGTGCGTTCAGCGATGTAAGACCCTTGATGGGGCCTTTAATCAATAAAGCAGCTGTCTGTACACATGCGGCATAGACGCACCTAAAGTGGCAGGGAAACGACGGTTGTCACCTGTGCTACGGATGGTTCAGGGAGAAAACGGGGAGTTTCTGTCTGGGGTTGGCGGCCTTGGCGCATGACGTAGGTCATCTGGGTAAGACGAACGGCTTCTTGCAACAGTCCCGGCACCCGCTGGCCACCATCTACAACGACAGGTCGATTTTGGAGAACTTCCACGCCTCCGTTTTATTCAGGATCATTAACGAGATGTACGGGCGACTGTTGTATTCTGTATATGCATGCATATGTATTTCCCGACTGTGTATTTTGGCATACCTTAGCCGTTTGGTGTTTTGCCTCCCACGCTGTTGTGCGGGTAACCCAAGTTGTTCCTCTTTTCCAAATCCGACACATGTTTTTCCCAAATAACTACTGCATAGCTTATCGGTTCTCCATGGAAGCGTATGAAACAGTACTGTACTTTTTATTTATCAGAGGGTGCGGAATGTGTTGTGTGTTTCTGCGTATGTTTCCCCTCGCACCCCCCTTTTTCACCCGCCAGCTTGTGTTGTGTCTCTTCTGTGACTTGCAGACCATCCGCCAATATCTTTTGCACCCAAGACTCTCAGGTGCTTGACCTTGCCTTTGTAGCGTAGCCTGGCTGCGTTTCTTACGTTGGCTCGATTAGTCCATTTGTGCAAGTATTGCCATCGACTCTCTGTACATTCCATGTGCCCTGTGCAAAGGGTTTGGCTGTGCATTGAATGTGCACGTTTTGATGCTGCAGTCTTACCAGGCTCTACGACAACAAATAATCGCTCTTATTCTCGCTACAGATATGAAGGACCATGTGGACTTGGTTTCTCGATGTAAAGTGAGATTTTTTAGCTGAAGCCCTGAACTAGTGCTCACTAGTCATTCTCAAATAAGTAATCGTTCTTTTCGCACAACATTGGTGTCCCCCACCACCACATCCCCTTGCTTTTGTGAGCAGTTCGCATAGGCGTTTCTCACTTTAATTTCATTGTACTGGCTTGAGGTGCTTTTTGTCTGCAGACTCGAAGGGAGTGCCCAGACTTCAACTTGTTTTGCCGGGAAGAAGACGCATTGCATGTGCGCAAGATGCTGCTGAAAATGGCTGACCTTTCTCATGCCTTTTTGTGTTGGAAGGACCATTTGGTTTGGACGTGTAAGATATCAGAAGAATTCTACCGTCAGGTGCGAATCTCTCTGCCACATTGGATAATCACAGGGCTGCGAATGCGCTTATTTGTGGAGCTAGGTGATGCCGGTCGTGTCAGCTGCCACCGTGCACCTTCAAGCACATTAATATCTTTCTTTGTGCCTCTTCACTGTCTCTCCATCCATAGCATTTGCGCGCCCTGACCCTTTATCGCAACTATAGT
This sequence comes from Eimeria sp. OTU-X, assembly GCA_904066255.1. Taxonomy (NCBI): domain Eukaryota; phylum Apicomplexa; class Conoidasida; order Eucoccidiorida; family Eimeriidae; genus Eimeria; species Eimeria sp. OTU-X. The sequence goes on along the minus strand of CAJFCX010000071.1, from coordinate 19,406 downwards.
GGAGGAATAATCGTTGCTATGCAATTTTTCGTAGGGGGATGCTGAGAGGCGACTGAAGCTTCCGATATCTTCCGTCTGCAATCGGGAGTCTCACCACTGCCTGGCGCAGAACCAAGTGGCCTTCCTGCAGATCCTCGTTGAGCCTCTTCTGTGCGAGTTGGAGGGTATTGAAGCGACGACCGAAGATGATCACCCCAGGATGCCCTTTATCAGGTGCCCTATATGCATCCGCACGCACAAATATATGCTTGCGTATGTGTGCATACCTTTACTACATGCGTCACGTTAGCACTGTGTTCCATACAGGCATGCATGCGTGCAATCACATGTGTATGCACTGCATACTGCATAAATAAGAGTAGACCCGCACATAGCATATGTAGTAAGCATACATGTATGTATGCGTACATATTCCCATGGCCGTTGGTACTTTGGACAATGTGTGTGCAGAGATACTCTCCGAAAGAGGTTTCAGAACAACGTGAAGCGTTGGACTGTGCTTGACAACAGCGGGATGTATATTGTGATAGACAGAGAAACCCTTTCCCGTGGTTTTTACCGGCAAAGCCATTTGAATGAATGGCGAGCCTCTGGCTAGGAAGGTACTGACAGTTTTTCTGCTAGAGGGGGCTTTTAGTCTGCCTTCAGAGTTAATAATCGTTCGTTGTGTTCACTCGTGTTTGCTGCATGCATGACTTAACAGGGGTTCGGATGCATTTTCTTGTAGTTTCCTCCATGCAGTCCACCGGAGCTGCTTCCGATTGGCAGCTGCACCGCCTGTGCACTGCATTGTGAAGCAGATGTCCCAGAAGTGTATTTAATTTTATGGCAGTTGTTGCCCAGTTTATTTTCCGGTGGAACGCGTTGAGGATATTTCGGTTGAAACGAAGTGAACGTCTGCCACTTCTGCCCCCGCAAAGTAGAGGAGCGTGCGGGAAGGCGTTCTCAACGTATTTTGTTTTTCTGTGCACGGGGTGTTCCACGACTAATCTCCGTGGTGAGCAGGGGCAAAGCTGTCTCCTGCCTGTGCTCTTTCGCACTGCAGAATTTTCCAGGCAATTGCATGTGCCTTTTGTTGGCACCCTTGGTCGCGATCTCCACACTAGGGAGCCATCGTGATTTTCGGTAAGTTTTTAATCGAATTGCCTCTTTCGGTGTTCCTCGATTCTGCCCTGTGGCAGTTGGTCAGGTAGAAGTGGCTTGCACAGCTACTCCGCCTATTTAACTGTTAAGATGAAGCACGGCAAAGACCGCCTGTCTGTCCTACCGCCTACAGCATTAAAGGAGCCTTAGTACTACTGTCTAATGTAATCCGTACAAGCCACAACAGCCCACAACCGAGAACTACACAGTCGTGGCTTGTACCATTGCTGTTACTACTTGTAGTGAGATCAGCTTTGTCATACAGCGACTAGTGTACGACTAGTGTAGTGGACACGGCAACAGAAATTGCACTAACTATGATTAGTGTATTGCACACAGAATACAAGCCACAACTGAGTGCTTGAGCTTCCTCTACAATGGGCGACGTAAATGGTATTAACTACGACAGCTATCTGGCCACGTCGGGCACTCGAACGAATTGGCTGCAGGCATTCAAGGGGAACTTAACTGCCAGCTGTGCATCAAAAGTCTGGTATGTATTGACGGAGCAACTGCCCCCAAAGAGGATGGCCGGCTGCCCTGATCCCGCAAAGTATGCATTGCACTTGTATCCAAAGCACGATGAAAAAGCACACAGGGCTCATGGAGCGGCAATTCCAGGCCGCACTGAAGCCCTCCTCCGGCTCTTCCAGGCTCTGATAAGCGCATCTACCATTATTTAATCTTTGAAAAGGTGTAAAATAGTGTCAGCTTGAAAAGACGTGTAGTAGCCAAATGGGCTTTCCCAGCCAAATAATCCCCTTGCACTTCCCTCTAGAGCTCCTGGAGCTCTTGCACTGACTGAGTCCAGCAATTAGGCGATAGGCAGACAAAGGCTGCTAATGCAAAGCAATGATACTGCACACTGAAAATATTTGAGCCAATCGAAAATTCATGTTAAAGCGGTCACGATCTTTCGCCACGGATTCTCCTGGCGAGCTGAATGTCCTTGGGCATAATGGTCACTCGCTTGGCGTGAATGGCGCACAAGTTGGTGTCCTCGAAAAGGCCGACCAGGTAAGCCTCCGCAGCCTCCTGAAGAGCGAGAATTGCCTGACTTTGGAACCGAAGGTCAGTCTTGAAGTCTTGGGCGATCTCACGCACGAGCCGCTGAAAAGGTAGTTTTCGAATCAGCAAGTCCGTGTTCTTCTGGAATTTGCGAATTTCACGCAGGGCAACCGTTCCCGGACGATACCTATGAGGCTTCTTTACACCCCCTGCAACGGGTGCGGACTTTCTTGCTGCTTTAGTCGCCAACTGCTTGCGAGGTGCCTTGCCCCCCGTGGATTTCCGAGCGGTCTGCTTCGTACGCGCCATGGTGCAGGACCCTGCTCAGCGGATGAAAGGAAAAAGTGCAAAGTTAAGCCGAATTAAAAAAGGAGAAAATGAGCAGAGAGGAATATAGCCGCCGCAGAACCCTTCAAGCGCTCTACTTGGTTGGCCCGGTGCTATGCCTCAACAAGTTGCATGCAAAACTGTCGAAGCAACAATATGCTGCTCGAACAATACCAAAATACGTCAATTAACGACAAGAAACTCTAAAATATGTTATTTTCGGAGTATAGGCCAGGAAAACAAGCTCCCATACCACAGCTCCTTCCTGGCTGCAGCTGTGGCAGCTGCTGCGGCGGCTAAGGTCGGTCGAGGGTGGCCGCTCCCAACGGTTAAAGTAGAACTCTCAGGTGACAAAAGACAGCAAGGAGTTAATAGCTTATTTTTAGTGGGGATTATGTGTACCATTTCACACGCTATTGTCAAATGGATTGATTACTACGCTTTTCCCGTGCAGACATTCGCAAAACCAGCTGGTATTATGCAATGTCTGACGTTTGTACACTCACTTACGTGCGCACACGCCATCTACTGAGGGCCACGTAAGTATTTAACAGTTGGATACAATGCTAGTGCGTGCATCAGAAGGGGGCGTGAGTATGCTAACTTCTTGTGTTGCCATGTAGCAGGAGTTGTAGCATGCAGAAATTCATGACCGCCGTACAAGCTTGTGCATGCTTGTGCCAGGTTGTGCAGGTGTAGTCACGGCTCTTGGGTAGTGGGTGGGGGTGGCAGACTCGATTGCAGCTTAGTATATTTGCCGGCTCAGATTGATATATAGCGGGGATCCTCGCGCTGATCCACCGATTATTGCGACCTGTACCAGAGCCAACTACCTAGGGTATGAGTTCAGCAAAAAGCAGTTGGCATCTCCTTCTAGTTTCCAGGTGTATTGGTGCTGGCGTTGCAAACACCTGGAGGCAATCTGTCGGCGGCCTGGCTGCAGCATTTTCAGCAAAACAGGCCGTCCACACAAAACGCCTTTTTTCTGCAGATACAGCAGCATCAAATGCTGCTGGTATTTTCTGGGTTTAGTGGATAGAGACAACGTGCAGCAACGTTAATGTGGATTCTTGACCCTACCCCGCAGTGCTCCCGAGTGGCTAGCTCCGCCACCGGGCTGCAACAGCATCAATTAGGCAGTGCCGCTCCTGTTTCTGTGGCACCAAAAACCTCATTCGTTTGGAATCTTACCCTACGCATCCGTAGTATGTGCTGCTGCACGGAACATTGTATCCCGCTGCTGCTGTGAAATCCAACACTGGAGACGCAGTCTGCGGACAGGCGTGCCGTGCACCACTTACCACATGTCTCATTCCTGAGCTTTTGTTGCTGTGAAACGTCCGTCCTGGTGGAGGAAATATGGCATTTTTATCTGTCAGTTCTGCCAGGCAATGGGTGCTCAAATGATATCAGGATGTGATACTAAATGCAGGAACGGTTGAAACAACAACCAGGGCACTGTGAAACTAGCGGCGCCTGCGCCACGGGTAAGCTTGCCCTTTTCTAGGGAGGCGCCTCAATTGCCACCAGCTAAGCAAGCCTTCCCTGTCAGGAAACTGCTGCAATAGGCGGTTCAGCAGGCACTATGTATCTACAGAATGGACTGCTTAGAAAGTTATCCAGTACCCCCCCATCCAAAAGGCAGGAAACACCATAGCAGCAGGGCAGCTTCATCACTTGAGATTCGTTAAATAGTAGTTGTACGTTACACTAGCCTGCACTCCGTACCCGCAGAAGCAAACTAAAGTACATCGCACCGAGGTAGTAAAGCAGCTTTTCGCAAGCAGCACATAAATGTTCCTGCCCTCCGTACACGCTTGAGGACCACATGTTCTCCAGTTTCAAGTAACGCTACATTAGCTTCATGACTTTATTCTGTCGAATAATCTCCCCTCCAACCGATCCCCTCCAAGTGGGCAAATAATCTCTTTTGATAGACTGCAGAAGTGGCTGAGTTGCCTCACAGGCAACTGGTATCACTGCACTACTCTCGATCCGTGATCTTGATAAATAACTAATATAGGGAAAGCTACCTACCATCAAGTTTGAGCACACCCTGCTGCAGCTGAGGCCTCCACACAACCCCAAATATACTGCAACGCTAAGGTGCGTGCAGCAGCGCAGTAGATACAGCGAAGCAGGTCCACTGCCGTTTACTGCAATCATATACAAATCCATGTCCATAGTCCTTGCAATCGATTCCATGGGGTCACTCAATGTATATGAGCATAGACCGGAGTGGACGATTGCCTAACCTACAACTTGATAAGTCTTTCGGCAGCATGACCACTAGTGGAAAGAATCTGGTTAAACGCTTAGGAACTGGATAGTATCAATTTAACTCCAACTCTTCAAACTATTACTTTCACGGGGTGCCAACTGGTTAACGTATCGTCTGACGTTGTCCTCTACCAACGAGGAATCCTCGTTGGTGGGCTTTTGTCCTTGCAACCCACATGTACAGCCATGATAATTCGCATATTATTGAGTACATGTTCTAGAATATAATCGTTTGCATCAATGCTTTAATGCGCAATGTCTAACGCAACCTGATAATTCCAACACCCGCCTCCTCTGCATCTTCGTGGCGTCCCGCCTCCGGCCTAGGCCTAGTCCCCGCTGAAGTCCCAGGGAGACTTTAGCGGGACCACAAAACCTGCGGCTCTCTCTGGGTGAACTTTTAATATAATGAATTGAATTGTGTTTTATTGTGTTGCAATTAATTGGAAGGCGTTCATTACGGAATGTTCGTGACGAAGAGAGGGCAGGCGTCCCCGCCGTGGATGCCCTAAGCAACGTTATACCCCAAGACGAGGCCTCTTTGCCTTTTCGCACCCGGAGGGTCCGCAGATGTTGTTAACAGGACGGTAGGACTCTTCGAGGGCCCCAATGTTGTCTTTAATATCTGTTCCAGCCATCTCACGATGGCTGTGGATGTTGGGGTTATTGTGCAAGCATGTTGCGGCAGCCAACTCTGCTGTCTCGACCTTCCCTGGCATCGAGACGGTCTCATTGGGCTTCGCCTTAACTGCAGACCATCTATTTACTGAAGGGTCCCTGGACGGTGAGGAAGGAAGCAGAGCTTTCCAAGCCACTCCTGCATCGGAGGATACCACAGGCACCATGTCACCACGTTCTCCGCCTGTTAACATCGTCTTCCCTAGAACAGAAGGTACAAACCCTGCCTTACAAGGAAACGGTCTTCCTAAAGCTGACGGAATCAAGCCCTACGGAACTCCCCCGTCGCCTGCCCACCACAACGCGAAAGAAGGACGACGGAGCCTACGAGCCCCTCTTAGTGCCGCTGTCGTGTTCCTTGTTGTCTGTTTGGGGCTTCTCGCATCCCGCACTTTCAAACTGCGAACGGGACGAAAACCTCCAGTATATCCTCACGTTCAGCAGCCGCACCAGAAGCCACAGCAACAAGAGCGGGGCGGCGAGACAGGCCCCAGTAGACGGGAGCAACTGCATGAGCTGCAGAAGTTGCAATCATTGGCAACGTACCTGGCTGAAACAGTGGGGACTGAGAGTTCCCTTGCTGCACTACAGCAGTTTCGGAGCAGTGTGCAAAGGGCTGGTGAGGCACAGCCATGCCTCCTGACGGGTTCTGGGAGCACCACAGAGCCAAGTGAAAGTTCAATGAAAGAAGTCCTGGACCAGAGCGTTTCTGCGCTGTCACAGTTGTATGAAGTGGCTCGACAGCACGGCGTTTCTCTGGCTCGAAAGATTCATCGAAGCGTTGACTCTTCTGGCTTTTCAGAGGAAGAGCTGCAAACCATGGGAGGTTACTTCGGTTCCGCCCTTGCAGCCTTGCTGGGTTTTCATTTGGAAAGTCTTGAATCTTCTGTAGACTCTCTTATCAAGAACGCGGAGGCAGCGGCGAAAGAGCTAAGAGAGCTAGGGGAGTACAAAGAAGAGCAGGGCCGGCGTTTGCTAGCCACTGTTGTTGCAGATGTAGAGCTAATCAGGGCAGCACATGAGGCCGTAGAAATGCTAGATGAATTTGCCGGAAACTTGAAATCCAGGACTTTTACAGTGCTTCTGTCGCACATCCAGAAGGAGCAGAGGTGCGTCCACAGGGAATGCCGGGACCTGTTAGATGAGCAGCGGGTCCTGTGCAAGGTGGAGAACCAGCGGCAGGTCTCTCTTTCCCACGTAGACACCTCCGCCTTAGAGAAACTCAATGCAGTGGAGGGGGAGCTTCGCAAAGCAAAACAGATGTTGCAGACGCACCGTGAAAAGATTGGAGAGTTAAGGATGAAGAAAGACATCCTGCCTGCTGCCGTTGCGGCGCAGGAGGCAAAAGCTGTGGGAAGGGACCTAAAAACCTTGCTGGAAGAGGCGGCTAGTTCCTTGTCTGCGATTGCTGGAGCAGCAGGAGCGGAGTGGGCTGCTCAGGACAAGGAGGTGCAGCGAGTTATGCATTCTCTAACGTCAAGAGCCAGCCAAGAGGCCGCAACAGTCGCTGATATCGTGGGAAGCATGCAGAAAGAGGTGCAGCTGCAGAAGCCAATCGCGCCGCCCTTTGCGTGGATGCGGCAGAACCAGGGGAGGGAAAGTTCCGAGACCAACACCTTTATTAATCCTTCTGTTGAAACGTTACTGCCGAACTGGCTGCAGCAAGTAGCTGAAAACGCACAGGCGATAGCAAACCAGGCTGCCGATGCAGCAGCAGAAGTAGGGCGGGGTGGCATCGGTTCGAAGGCTTCTGAATCACTGCTTGCTGCAAGCAGGGCGACGATGCTTGCAGAGGCGCTTAGCCAGGAGGCAGATCTGCTGGGTCTGCGTGCGCAGCTCATGGCATCTTTGAAATTCGAGATGCAGGCTAGCGACACTCTGGCGCGAAGAGCAGCAGCAGCAGCAGGAGCAACCGCAGAAACGGAGGAGTTCCAACACCACTGGCATGTTAGTCTGTCTCCCCACCAAATCCAGCATGTCCAAGAACTGCTAGACAAAATAAAAGAAGCAAAGGAAGAGACGTGGTCGGTAGGCAGTTTGAGGGCGCTGGCTACGGCAGCAGCAGCTATGAAATCGGCATCTTTTGAACTCATATCAATCGTCCACGGAAACGAAAAGCAGTGACCCACAAGCAATGCTCCCAGATCAAAACATGTGAAGGCGGCCTTAGAGCCAGATATTGAGAAATTTTTTCTTCGTCCATGCGTACCTGTCTCATGTCTTGCTGAGCGTAAAGAAGAACCGCAACAAGCAACAAAGAGGGAGACGGAGACAGCCACTGTGACAGAGGCGGGAAAGGAAGAAACCACATGCTATCTTCTTCAGTAGCAGCTGCCACTGAAGCTGGCTTTTCTAATGAAAGAAAAGTCAAGCGTAGCGCCTACTTGAGAGCTGTTGTGAGGTCGTAAGTTCACTCTCTGTGAAGCGGAACAGACAACTTTTAACGACAGCGAGAAGACACTCTTCTTTTTTCTCGCTTTTTTTTTTCTAAGAGTATGTGAATTCTTTGCTCGCCAATATCCAGGGAACTGGTTTTGTATTCACTTATTATATAGGGTTCTTTAGTAAACGGTGAAGCAGTTCTTCGCGCTATTGTGTGAGTGCCACCGCAAAACGGCTGCTGTTGCTGCTGTTGCCGATACTTCGTGAAAGAGTGAGGGTTCCTATGCCTCACTGATAGCTCGCCATGCCAATGACGGGGCAGAAGCAAACATATTTTGTTGCTTTGTACGTTGCCCCCATTTGCGTTATCTGGCGAAGATATCTTTAACCATGGTATTTTCCTCTTGTTTCATTTCTTTTAAGACACTTGGCAGTTCAAGGAGCTCTAGGAAGGCATAAACAAATGCAAAAACGAAACGATATTTGGAAGACTTGCAGTGCAGAGGTGAATTGATTTGCGGCATTCTTGGGAACGCCGCAATATGGTTATCTGTTGCAAATATAAATAGATTGGCTTACGATGCATCCACCAGCACCTATGTTTATATCTGCTTATGCACTAGCTTGCTTCACAAGGACGCGGCGCGTGCGACAGTGCGTGTTGTGTGTGCTATGTCAATTTTTATTACCAAGCAACAACTGCAGCTGCTGCTGGACTGGTCGTCAGATGATTCTTGTTCGTCAAGACAGGAAACATGCTGCTTCAGCATGTTCGTGTTATTCCCACAAGCATGCTGGTTACCCCGATGTTTGCTCTGCTGCGGCAAGCAGGTATGTCTGTTGTATTTGCAGTTGTGGGTTGCACCCAGGGCTGTTCCCGTGAGGAATCAGGTCACAACTCTTGGACTTCCAAGCAGGCACCTTATTAGGGCTCTTTAGTCACGTGTTTAGACGACGAAAACTCACAGTTACGTTATACTTTGTTGTACGTTGAGGCCAATGTGTGAGAGACGCCTCCATCCACTGCGGCAAGCATGTTTCAGCAGCAGGTATAGGCGTCCTCTGCTGCACCTACCTAGTGAAGCCTTTTGTTTACAACTGATCTGCAAACTCCTATACGCCAAGGCATAAATGTAAAGTTGCACACTCCCCTAAGCTTGTGGAGGCTGACATGGGCTACACTGGCTCCTAAACTTGTGAAGGCCGCTTACGTGCGGTCTCTGCTCCTGCCCACAGGTGTGCGAAAGAGCCCTCTGTTTAATAAAATGGTTTGTCTGTTGGTTTTAATAAACGTGTAGTCAGTTGGATTATGACGCAACTGCCTTACACTGCGAAAGAGGAGTAGAAGAATACAGTGAATTGAACAAGCAGAAGAATGCCTGTCACCAGCAGACTTCAGCAATGCATCAGGGAACGCACGAAAAACCGTTGCTACACAAGATGAGTTATGCATAAGCAGCAGCAGCGCCTGCAGAGCACACTTCAGAGTTGATAAACATACATTTGTGCTAGCTGCACAGAACACATGCTGCACCTGTACATGCAACGTAGACACTGATGGTACGCCCTGTAGCACGCTGCATGGGTGTATACAGATATATGTACTGCTCGCCATATACTGTACCGGTTCTTCCCCGTGGGTGTATACAGATATATGTACTGCTCGCCATATACTGTACCGGTTCTTCCCCGCTGCTGTGCCCTAGGCAACAAAATCAACCCTCCCATTGTGCCCCGGAACGACGGAACAATAGCAAGCGGTAGTCCTTGCGCTACGGTGCTGGGGAGGGTTGTTGAATGCTCAAAAACATTGCAGCCTCTGGAGGGACAGAGAACTCTGCAACTTCCTTACACTAAAGAAAACCAGTCAAGTGCTTGCCAGCAGACTGGTAAATGATAACTTCGGCGGAAAAGGCAGCCGTACGTAATGCCGCTTCTCGCTCTTGCCCAACTGGGCAGCGTACCGCGATGGCAGACAAACCACCTCACGAATCAGCTTCATGTCCCCTAGAGTTGCCGTCGTCGCCTACGCACTCGCCAAGATAGAAACAATTCTTAAAGAAAGTACTCAAGAGCGATATCATTCACACGAGTACAGGCTCAAACAATGGCAGTTCCACAGTATGCGGAAAATATCGCAAGAAAAGAGAGTGCACCGCTAGTTGCTTGTCACTTCTTCTATGTGACCCAGCTTGTGTAATCTCCTTCCCTCTCTCTGTTGGTAAACAAATAAGGGTACCTGGCCACTTAAGTGCAAAAGGATAACATAAAAACAGGTACACCTTGCCATATTTCAACAGCAAACAGGCGTTGCTACTCCCTTGGCATTATCCCTTAATGAGTCGTTGGTAACTTCTGATGGTCCTGAACAAATTTCATGAGTTTACAGGCTACATCCTTCATCTCTGCTGCTTTTAAAGCCGCTTCTTTGAGACCACTCAACGTTCTTGCTTGCTGCTCACAATTATTCAAGTGTGTCACTAGACTCTGAAAACGCAAAACTTCAGCGGGAGACAGTTCAACACGCCAAAACTGTCCGTGCTCTCCTCCGTCTACAGCTGCTATTGCTCTCCACGCCAAAGCCGCGCTCAACTGCATATCCAATTCCAAGGAGTCATTCAATTGTGCACGCAGCCATAGGAGCTCCGCCTCATCGCCAAGGGCCCCTGCAGCCTGAGCGGCAATTCGAGATGCCCGCAGCAATTCCTCCGTTCGAGAAAGTGCGCTCCTGCCATCCCCCTGGTTCACTTCAAGTACACCGTCTGACTTCCGCAGCACTTCTACCTGCTCCATCGCATCTTTCACCAGCTTGCCCACCGCGGGGTTCAGAATAGCCACCGGCACTTGTTTTCTGTTCTCCTCCCCTTTCTGCGTCCATCCAAAGGGAGAATCCGCGGGCATCTGCACGTCAAGCGCCGCCATGATGCTTGCAACTCTCTCGGTGGCTTCCGCCGCCGCTTCGCTGGTCCTTAGAGCCACTACCTTGAGGTGGCGCTGCATAGCTGCATTCTGGGCAAGTTCCTCAGGAGACGTGATGCCGGGAATCGATTCGGCGATGGTGGCAATTTCTGTCAGTAGGCCCTCCACTTGCTCCTTTATCGTTATAGCCCGCCGTTCCAGGTTGCCGGCGGCCGCGATGTCGGTTGAGCCTCCTATTCGGCTGATGACCTCTAGGTATTCCTGAAGCAACCGATCTCCCTCTCTCAACTTTTCATCAAACTTATCAAGGGCGCTGTCGACTTTCCCATCTGGTCTGCTTAGCAACAGTTGACGTTCCCGTTCCATCTTGTACAGAATACGGTGCTGCTCGAGTACGTCCTTCAACTGGCGATGCTCGGCCTCCTGTTTCCGCTGGTAGAACATGAAAAGTACAGATGATGCATTGGCCCTAATATCCTCAAGACACACCTTCTCCGCGTGCATGGTTTCATGTCCTGACTTGATCAGCTCTACATTTGCAACAGCAGCCGAAAGTAAATGTAAGTCATTCACGGTGTTGAGTCCCGCAAGCCCCTTCAGATCTTTTGCGGCCTGTTCAACCTGCCGCACCAATGCAGGGAAAGAAATTTCTATGTTCTGCTCATGTGCATCAAAAAATTCATGGAACCCTTCGCCCAGGTTGAAGTCGATGATCTTCAGCTCCGTCTCGGAAAACATCAAAGACTTCCGAATTCGGTCCTGCCTCGCCTCTCGAGCCAAAGACAATCCGTGAAGCCGAGCCTCCTCATACAGACGAGACAGCGCGGATATGCCGCTTTTAATGGTCTCTTTCAGCTGATCACTAGAGCCGGCGTACCCCTTCACATCCATTTGTTCCACCACTTGCAAAGTCGTCTGAAAGTCGTTAGACGCAGAAACAGCCTCCTTCGTCCCCATCATCTCAACCAGGTGTTCTACCAGCGGCTCCAATTTCTTCATCGAATGCAGCTGATCCAGGAGTTGCTCACTGGTTGATTTCCTCCCGTCCTGCTGTTGCCCCGGCGCCTCTGGGGAACCTTCAGGCCGTCCATCCGGCCAGAACTTCTGATGGCGCAACTTGAAACCCACCAAGAAGGCGGCGAAAACTAGGAGAGTTGTGATGAGGGAGGTTCGCATGATCCTATGGTCACCGTGGGCTTTTTTGGGGGAAGGCGCCGGGGATGTGGCTGCTGGTTGAGCTTTTTCTTCCATTTCAGATGGGTACTCTGAGGGTAGGTCAGACGGTATATCTGCTGGGGTAGATAGAAGAGCCCCATCATGCACAAATGAAGCGTCGGGTAATTCGCCAACAGAAAATATGGAATGGGTTTTGCCAACGTCCTCTACGGGCAACCCAATAGACCACTGATCGTCACCTAGAGCCAGGCTCACCGACTCCGTCTCGTTGTTGAGAGGGGGAGCAGCAGTGAGAACAGGTGAAACTGCACCTGAACCCAACAGCCCCAGAGTAAATAGCCATCCTGCAGCGGCTGAGAAATATGGCAAAAACATCTGTGGCCTCACCGCGTACGCTCGAAACCTCATATGAAGACGCACAGAAGGCACAAATGTCTATAAACACGGTAAGATAACAGAGAAGAAGCCACGAAAGTCCTATCAAAGCAGATTAAGCTTGACTCGAGCATACCATATTCCCCATGTGCCAGTCCTGGCTTGCTTCGCCAGCACCATCCCGAGATGCACACGAAACAGACCAAATATTCAGATAAATTCTGGGGGAATATGTGGGGACAAGGAAATTAAAAGCTGCATCCGCCTCGTGATATTCACGAGTTGTCGACGTCCCAATGCTTGAATACACAGGTAGTTGCGGGGGAAAACGAACTGGGTAAAGAACTTCAGCATGCGTATGCAAATGCCTGCGGAAGAACAGTGCCAGAACGAGCTAATGATGTTCTGCTGCTGAAATGTGCTCTACAATTAAACGGGACTATAAGTTCCTTTGGACGCAGCGGCGCGGGCACGGGGAGATGCAGCTGGGACGGAAACTGATTGCCGGATGCATAAGCACTCTCTGCTGTAATGCTGAAGAATAACCCCACAAAACTGCCTGGCTGATTGGTTTTTATAAATGTTGCTCCGCAAAAAGAGAAATTCCTTCAAGCAAGGCATGAAATGCTTGCTTTTTCCCTTGCGCTCCTGTATTGTATACTGTGTGCTCCCTGTTGAACACATCCTGGGGGCTGGGATACGGGTAGTCCCGCTCCTTCGCCCCCCAAGCCTTCAACCCCTCAACTTGGGTATATTTATACTCCCCCTTAATGAAACACTCTATTTGGTGTCATTTTATAGCATTCTACTGGTCAGCAGCATCATTTCTGCCACGGTGTGAATGGAACGGTCCAGATCCTGCAGACGTAGTCCCACCAAAGGTATGCACGAATTCGCCGCTCATTGGTAGTCCACAATATAGACGCTTAAATTAAAATAATTAAATTTAATATACCACAGGCATGAGTCTGTTGTGCAGGAAGCACTACTCCACACATTTTCTAAAGGGGTGAAACATCGCTGTGCAAGGTGTTGCAACCTCTCCACCTTATCCACAGGCTATTGCCAACTATAAAAAGGCACCAATTCTTAGAGAACAAATATAATTATAAGGAGAAGACCTCATTCCTTATCCTCTACGTCTCCTCACCACCTTGACCCACACGCATGAAGTTGTGAAGGGAAGGCAGCTCCCTCTACCTCCGTGGGTCGTGGGGAAGAGAGGATTCGTCTCGAAAGTTATGGTGTACTTTGCTACAAGCCTTTCTATAAGGAAGCCTACCATGATATTATACTAAATAGTCCTTTTTATTTATCCGCGAGCATTATAAACACAAGCACCATATACAAGTGGCTAAATATGCTTGTTGCCACCATTGATTGGCAAGGGATGTACAATTTGCACGTCATTTTGATACAATCGTGCTGCAGCATGCATTGTTGCAGTGACTGCAGCAAGGTAGAACCACTACTTTTCCTTAACTCCCTCCATGAATACCACACGCAAATGTGTGTATCCTTGGTAAATAGAGGAAGGCGTAGAGGGAGGGAGCAACGGTTTCTTGTATTTCTCTTACATCGTGCACCGAAAGGTATAAAAAAAGGACAACGTTGAAGAAGAACTGCATATAATGCTGTTGTGTACCCTTACAACTCTTATATCGATGATTAAGCATGGCTTACTAGCGAGATCCCTGGTCATATTTACTGCGTCTCTACTACCCGTCTACCCGTGCCCGTTTCCGCTTGTTAACGCATAAGTGCTAACGGAGACAACAATATTTTAGCTGTTTTTGCAGATATTCAACATAAATCTTCTCCTAATAAATACTTTTTTCCGTCAACTACGACGGACTAGCCGATATACAAGTATGATGGAGGAAATTCGTCATTGGCGCAATCTGTCTACCTGTGTACATATACATGTACAGGGAGGGACGCAGACTGCATCAGCAAGAAGAAATGCTGCATAAAAAAAGTAATTAAAACACACAAAGGATAATGTACTTATACATGACAGAGGAAATGGGTGCAAGACATATCTGCATGCATGCGCTTTTCTGGGTATAGTGCAGCGAGACGCTTATCCTCTTATTGCTTCTACACAAGAGAGAGGATCCTGATTAATCGTCAATGTGTAGGAGAAGAAAGCTGCTAAATTAATGGTGAATATTTAAAAAAGTATATACAGATACTATCTTCACCTTTATATACCGACTACGGTACTACTAGTCAGTACAGTGCAACAAGCGCAACTAGCTACTGTGCACAATGAGAGTATTCGTTCTTATCTAAGGACCATCGCGGGATTCTGTATTCTGCAAGGCAGCAGATCTTGCATGCAGCCCCCCTGCTGTCTGCATGTTGCAAAAGCATAGTTGCCTGTTCCTTATCTGGGAAGGGGGGGGAAGCAAAGAAACACTACACTCTGCTTGGTGCAGCGCCCGATCCAAGGCAGAAATACTCAATTAATCCCCATTTTATTCATTATTAATCACTATATTTGCCTAGATATACGTAGAAATGCATGCACCATCTACAGGCACAGCAAACTGCATCTGTTGCAAGTCTATCTTGCATGCATGCACGCACAGCCTTCCTTCAGCTGTACAATTTATTCCTGTATAATATTAACAAACATAAATCTTGTATATGCATGCATCTGCACCTCTCCCTATCCAGCAGCATGCATGCAAGTTGCAGTATGCGAGTACCATAGACCCCCCCTCCCTTCTTTTTGCAAAGACCCCTCAATAGATGACGCATTAACCATTACTCAGTCTTAATAAGCAAAACGTAACCAATAAAGTAACTATTTATGTTTAATAATGACCTAAATTGTTAATAAATACAACAAAGAGGAAATATTTCTTGATGCATGCAGGTTTGTTGTTCATGCAAGCTGTATCTTTACTACTACTACGCCCTTTTCTCCCTCCTAACTCGTGCCTCTTGTGCTGCGCATTGTATAAGATGGTAAATTATTAAGGGGAAAGGGGGAAGACTGCACTAAATAAATATTTCAATTGTGTTGGGTAGACTGTATCGTATAAGAATCCTTGTATAGGAGGGAGGATTCTTAATAATAATATATATAAGGAAATAATTTTATACAGATTATATATTAAGAGTTGTCTATATGATGTTTTTTTTCCTTCCTTTGTAGTGGGTTTGCTTCCTATGGGGAAAAAGCAACACAGAAGGGAGGAGATCGGTATTCATAAGTTGTATTGTTGTATACCTGTTCCCTATACAACTTTAATTGGCAAAAGACTATAAATTGTAGCAAAAGAAAGGAGTAATTGTATAAATAATTCCTCTTTATGCATATTTCCTCCTCTGTCGCTCCCTTACAGTCAGGGGAGCGGTGCAGAGATGCGTATTATTAGGTTAGTAGCGTAGGGTAACCTAATAGTACAACAATTAAGGTATAAGATAATAAGAAAAATAAAGACATAAAGAAGAACCCTTGCATGTATACACAAAATTATAATATTGTTTTCTTTATTATCTTATTAATATTATTAATAACTTATTTATATCCGCTTTTATTGGGGTTGTTGTTCCCATGAGGGGCGTAGTAGCTAATGCTGCACAGACCAACAGGGGTTGTACACAGCCGTCTCGCGTGTTATATAGCAGCAAATAATAAAAGTATAGGTATAACTAATAAATAAAAGAAGAGTTATAGGTATTTCTTATAAAAAAAGAGGTAAAAAGCAGCAAAAGCGAAGAGATCTCGATCGCTTTTTGCTGCAGCAGCACCAGCAGCAGCAGCAGCCGACGCCGCTGCTCCTGCTGCAGTGGCCCGGCCAGGGGGCCGGCTCTGTTACCGCCATTTGCTTCTTGCAGATATATTGATTAATCAGAATATATTTAATTTGCTTTTTAGTATATTTATTTACTTATTTAATTTAATGTAATTTATTTTTATATATTTATATATTTATAAGTACGTATTTATGGTGGATCTTTCTTACTTGTATGTATATACACCCGGTGACTGACTGATGATCGACAGAGAGGCATAACTTTAAATAGGATAAGGAAAGCAGCATATAATCCGTTCTTTTTCTTCCTTTTTCTTTTTATATCTTATTTACTTATATTGTTTTTTACATCTTTATATTTATTCGTAAGAGTGTTCGTAGATATACCACCGAAAGCAACAGCAACAATCTGCACTGCAGGAGCAAGACAGGAGCAGCAAGCAGCAAGCGCAGCAGCAGGAGGGACGATCGTGTATTACACTTAACTACAAAGGAATAATAATTAATTTCACAAGAACTGCAGCAAAAGCAGCAGCAACAGCACCAACAGCAGCAGCAACAGTAACAGCAGCAGCAACAATGGATACTGAATCTAGGGGGGCATCGTCTGTTGTCACTATTCCTCCATCATCTGTGGGGCCCCTGGGGGGTGAGGAAGGAGGCAGCAGCATAGTAAATGGTTCTGCTGCAGTGCATACATCTGGTACCTCTACTGTACCTGCACTGGACTCCGACGACACTGTAGAAGTTGTTGCTGGTGATACAGCAGGAGGAGAAGCAGCAGCAGAGGATATCTTATTGAAGCGTCCTTCTCGTAGCAGCAGCAGCAGCAGCGGCAAAAAGAAAGGAAGAGGAGTAGGTAAATCTCTTAGTGCTGCTGCTCTATTAGCTACTGTCTTGTGGTTGCTGCTTGCTGTACGTATACGTACAAAAGTAAGTATGCTAAGGAGAGGAAAAGTACCTTCATTACAGCAGCAGCAGCAGCAGCATCAGCAGCTGGAGCAGCAGGAGCTAGAGGAGATGGAGGAATTCCAGCGACAACTGGAGGAAGTAGAGCATGCTCTCGAACGCGAACTACAGCAACCCACACTACCATCAGGAGAGGAGGAGCAGCAGCAACAGCAGCAGCAGCAGCAGGACCATCTGCAGCGTTATATGAAAAGAATTGAATACCTTAAGAGTCTACACCCGCTGTCTATACACCTGACGGAGTTAGTAGGCAGCAGCAGCGCAGTGTCTGCATATAGGGTATTTGCTGCTTCCTTGGATCGTCAGGAGGAGCTGCAGCAGCGTTATATAGCAGAAGCAGCAGAATCTCCAGCAGCAGCAGCAGCAGCAGCAGCAAGATTACGTACACCTATGGGTAGATCTATAGAGGACAGTCTATGCTCCTTATCTATATTGTATGAGGCAGCAAGACAGCACGGCGTGTCTCTAGTAAGACAACTAAATAATAAATTAAATATAAATAGAGTAGATAGAGAAGGAGGAGAAGAAGAAGAAGATAGTATATATAATATATATTGGGGCTTTAATAGGAAAGAGCTGCATGCATTACAAGAAAGTATTGGGTCTTCTGCTGCTGATCTTCTTAATTATTATGTAGATGGTCTTTCTTCCTCCTTTTCTTCCTTATTAAGGTTTGCTGCTGCAGCAGAGGAAGCATTAATACATTTACCTGGTATGCAGCAAGGAATAGAGGGGGAATTGCTTGCTGCTGCTGCAGCTAATGTAGAGTTTGCTGTTGCAGCAACGCATGCAATGAATGGACTTGAGGATACAGCTAAAGATCTGCATGCAGTTGCTACTGATGCAGCAAAAGCGCATGCAATTAGGGAGCAGGAGGGGATGCGTAGGGACTGTCTTGATGATCTGCAGCAGCAGCAAGTT
Source organism: Eimeria sp. OTU-X (assembly GCA_904066255.1). Classification (NCBI taxonomy): domain Eukaryota; phylum Apicomplexa; class Conoidasida; order Eucoccidiorida; family Eimeriidae; genus Eimeria; species Eimeria sp. OTU-X. The sequence goes on along the minus strand of CAJFCX010000071.1, from coordinate 1,458 downwards.
ACATGCAGGGCAAGGAGGGAGACACTGCAGCAGGAACTGGAGCAGGAAATGCAGCAACAGCAACCAGATAAATTCCTGGTGCAGCAGCAGCAGCAAGAGATCGAGGACCTTAAGAGTATAGAGAATGTACTAGAAAGAGGACAGTGGCTGCTGCAGAGACACAGCAGCAGCATAGAGGAAATAAGGGAGCAGCAAGATATTGTGCAGCTGCATGCAGCAGCGCAGCGCGCGCATGCATTAGGTAGGGAATTAAGGAGTTTATTATTATCCTCCTCTAGTAGATTGAATTCATTACCTAGTTTTGCAGCAGCAGCAGAAGCAGGAGAAGAAGGAGAAGAAGAAGAAACAGCAGCAGAAGCAGATGAATATGTACAGCAGCAACTGCAGCAACGGATACAGCAGCTAGCTAAGAGGCATCAAGACGAAGCAGCAGCAACAGCAAAAAGAGTTGCTATTATCTTGTCTTCCTTAAATATAAATAACTTTCCTGTTGCTCCTTCCTTTACAGCAATAACAAGAGAGCAGCAAAGACAAGAATTAGCAGCAGCAGCAGCAGCAGATGCAGCAGCAGCAGCAGCAGGAACAGACTCACCATCGAGGCCATTTGCTGCTCTTCTTATACAAAATGCCCTGCAGCAAGTAAGTCGTGTACAGAATGCTCTTAAGCAACCATTAGCAGCAGCAGCAGCAGCAGGAGAGGAAGACAGCAGCAGCAGCAGCAGCAAGAAGGCAGCAGAGAAACTATTAAAGGAAGCAAAACGAGCAGCATTTGCTGCTGATGCCCTTAATGCAGAAGCAGATAACCTGCAGCTAAGGACACGGCTGCTGCATGCATTAGAGTACGATATGCAGCTAAGTGCTAGTCTAGCCAAGAGAGCAGCAGCAGCAGCAGGTGCAGCAGCAGGTGCAGCAGCAGCAAGTGGTGCAGATGGCACATTACAAGAGCAGCAGCAACAGCAGCAGCAGCAGCAGCAACTATGGCATGTACAATTAGAACAAAAGGAGACAGATAGATTAAATCATTTATTAGATATAGTTAGCAGCAGCAAGGAAGCAGCAAAAGAAGGAAGAAATCTACAAGATGTTGCTGCTGCAGCAGCAAACATGAAGGAAGCTGCTGTTGCTCTTACTTATCTTGTGCAGCAGCAGCAACCGCATAAAGGACCACCTAATAATAATAATAATGATGAGGAATAAATTGTCTCCTTTCTATCTACTACTGTCTCCTTTTAAATATTTGCTGCTGCAGCAGCAGCAGCGGGAGCAGCAGCAGCAACCGGAGCAGTAGCAGCAGCAAGAATTCAGGGAGCAGCAGCATTAAGTCATAATAAGTATCTTTTACTGCAGCAGCAGCAGCAAGCACAGCAGCAACAGCAGCAGCAGCAGCTGCAGCAGCAACAGCAACGGCAGCAACAGCAGCAGGAGGAGACACTTAGTGTCTCCTTATTCTTTATTAAT
>CAJFCX010000070.1:0-48940 GCA_904066255.1 Eimeria sp. OTU-X | reverse complement strand
GGGGGGCGCAGTGTGTCTCTTTTCTAAGGAACTAAAGGCAGGTACAACGACAATTTGTATCGTAGCCGAGGCCCACAAGCAGAGAGCATTGCATACTACCTATGGAATTGCCTTTATTTGGAAAAACAGAGGTTTGAAGGCGATGCTAAAGGAGTCTCAGCTCAATGTTAAGCCGCCTACAGGGACCTCCCAGGCCCTGGATGAAGTTGGGGTCTTTTCGTTGGGCTGCATAGAATATCATTGCCTTGAGCAATGAGCAATGCATTGAAAATCTGTTTTTTTTGTCTTTCTTTAAGCTAGCCTCAGTCCGCAGTTTTCGCAGAATGACACTTCGTCAGGGGATTCCTTGAGCACTGCTCAGTGTGGTAGTTGCTTCTCGGCACTACGCAAGCTTAAGGGCTGTGAAGGAGTTGGGTCAGTAATTATTGCGTCGTAGAATCAGAGCAAACCCGGGAATAAGGCACAAAGCAGCCACGGCAAGTGCCTTGATCAGTGGCAAAGGCGCTGTAGCTCGGAAGGCGGCCGGCCACAGGAAGTTAAACAGTCGATCCGCATCTAGGCATTTACCTCTCTGACTGCAGTGTAGAAGGGCGCTGTTTAGATTGCCAGGAAATAGCCAAACCAAACACATTGGCTAGCGAGAGCCCATCCCGAGACACTCTTAAGGCGTCTACGCAGAATACGCGAACAACAACCATCTTGTCCTGCAATGGCATCTGTCCTACACTGAAAGTACTCAACCCTTCTGGAAGTATGGCTTGTACGGCTGGCTTCCAGTTGGGTTGGCGTAACGAAAGCGAACTTGTGCATAAGCCCCAGTAACAGTACTGCATCAAAATAATGCCAAGAAAACGAAATTGAAACACTGCCTGAAGAGACATCAATATGCATTCATGGGTGGGTATGGACTAAACGCGAACCCCAGTTTTGTCGGAGGGTTCACACTTTTGGAGCTTGTGCGTAGGTGTGCACGCTTCTGCCAACTCCAGCGTTTTGCTCGAGGTGTTCAAATATCATTCTCCTTATGTTTGAACAAGTTTTGACGTTTGACAGGTATGACGCACATCGAAGTACAACGCATACAAGCATGCAGGATGGACTCCTTGCATGCAGTTACGTATGTGTAATTTTGTCCCTACCGTGCAGTGGCTTAGTGTAGCGTCACACTCCCCTCGTTCCAGCTAGCCCGTACTGCATCCACATGTTCACAGACGTCGGCGCCTTCTTACTCGATCTGAATACCCGATTACTCTATTGCAAGCCTCCTTCAACATTTCCTTTGTAGTCTGTCCTATTCCTCGAATATTGGAGGCCTCGTGGGTTGCCCGTGTGGGAAATCGTATATTATGCCGGAAGCAGCGGCTCCTGTTGGCGACTTTCTTCATCACTGCGGCTTTGCACGGTTTCGTCGAAACCACCGCAATGCTGGAGAATTGGCTGCCCCAAATTGTAGGAGTAGGAGGCCATATGGGGTACCGGAATCCGCATTCATGCAATGTTCCCGCCTCCAGAGTTTGTTCGAGAGCTTTATTGGTCTGCGCATACTTAGTCGAGTGTTATGCCTTTCTAACCCCGGGCATCTCAGTCTTGCCTCTCAAAAGCAGCCAGCAGTAAAATTGCACCGAACAGACAAAGGAAGCCCCATCACGAAGGCGAGGTGCTGGGAGCACAAACCCAACCCTACTGCGGCTCGCCTGAACCCCTTGTATGCTCATCACCCCTCTTGTCATGCGATACTAAATTCAGAAACGGGCGTACGCTGCTCCTTGGTCCCTTCTGGCTTCCAAGATACCATCAACCCTGCTGCTAGAACTGATGGGCACGTCAAACGCCGTCTCGAATTGGCCTGCCATCGTTGCGCTGTATTGGGTGGAAAGTTTTCAGCATCACCCATCACAACTTATGGAGGTGGCTAAAGTGATCAGCAACACCACGTTGCGATGTGGCATACAGATGCCCCACAATCCTGCCGTCACTTACAAGTATTCAAGCACGAACTATCGTTCAGTGACATACACGCTGCTTCGGTCTGTTACCGTTACACAGAAGTTCACCAGGTGCTACCATACTACTGTCTACTACGCCATCTCCCTAGTTCTACGTCTCAACAGCTACACCGGGAAATGCGCAACCCAACACCTACGAAAAATCAGCTGCTTGTGTAACTGCCGTGCTCTGTAGAAGTTTCATTGGCAGGGTCCGTTGTTAGGTAGAGTGCGAATTGGATATGCTGGGTGGGAAAGAGTTTTCTCTCGAAGCAAGGAAATCCGTTGGCCTGCTATTCTCCCTACAAGAAAAATCTGCAGGGAAAATCCCAAAAAACGAGGCCTTCGGCAACCCCCCTCGCCCCCTTCCCTACCTAGCTCTCAGTGCGGGCAGCAGAAAAGATGGAGCTGCAGTGACTAAAACACAAACAGTCTCCTCGCAAGGGGCCAATCTGGCGTAGGTACACCTAACCGCTGCCTACACGGGAACGGTCTCTTGAAGTCGAGGTGGCTTTCCCGGTAATAACGGGCAAGGGCGGGTGCCATCTTCAACGTCCATATCTCCTCCACCCCTATCAGCGCAGGACGTATGTGGCTGCGAAGTGCTCGTGGGAGATGTACGAAGGAGCGGTGGCTGTTGATGTGACGGAGGCCTTGGGAGAGGGGCAGTTCTGACCGCTGAGGCCGCTACCGCGAGTGATGTCTCCGTAGGTTTGTTTGCCCCAAGAGAAAGGAAGGTACTTGTACTTGATCATCTTCTTGACTTGCTGCTTCATCGTGAGAATAAAAAGCAGGATGAAGTAGATTAGGAGGATGGGCCAAAAGACAGGTAAGTCGAACACCTGGAAAAAGGTCATGGCGATGGCAATAAGCAACGCTCGCATGCCAGAAACCCATGCTTTAAACTCTGGAACTTGGCGCAAAAATGGCCGAAATTCTCCTGGTTCGCTCTGACCTCCGCCCCCTCCCCCCCGGACAGGCAAGACGTACTCGTCAGTTTCCGGGTCAACCTGGGGGGAGATAAAGCCAATTAGGAGATTCAAAAGGTAGATGCCGAGCCCATAACTGACTACGAAGAAGCCGGCCAAAAAATATACACGGACTATGTAGAAAGCCAGACACGCGAAAAGCACAAGCCAACGAGTCTTTAGGTACAAAATAGACTTATTCAAGTAGGCGTTGCTTACACGGCCCACGCTGGCCCAGACACGGGAAGAGAAAGGCTGATCAGCCAACTCCTCAGCACTCATGGAGGCCATCATTGTCCGCAAAGCACTTGTATAATGTTCCAAAAGGTTGCCCTTTTCTGAGTTCCCTCACCCCCCCCCGGGAGTCGAAAGGAATTCAGGAAGGAGTCCACCACACAGGGTCCTGGCCCTGTCCTCACAGAGAAACCTTATGAAGCCCTCCTACAGAAAAAGCTGAAGAAGTGCGAAGACGGTGTTTAAATTGCTATCCACCAACCACAAGCACGCTTGAAAGCTCTTCTGCAACGGCCAGACGCCTCCCAGAAAGCCCCACGTTGCCACGTGATATGCTCTCTCTTCCTAAATATGACTCGGGGGTGTTTAATCATAAAATTGCACCATAAACAACCCCTCCGATATGGAGCATGTCTCAAGGAGAAGCCGCAGTTGTCAACATAGTTGTTGCCGCCCGAGGCGGCTGCCGCCAACAGCCAAGGCCCCAAGGCGTTTGCTGCTGGGCTGCACTTCTGGGAGTTTAGCAGATATGCAAGAGAGCCCTTTAGGGCAATCTTCAAAAATCATTTTATCTGAAGATAAAAATCCGACCCCTGTCACAGGTTTCGTGGAAATGGGAGGGTCGCCTAAAACACAGTTGCGGTAGCAATGGCGAGCCAACTTCCAAGAACAAGAGATTTTCATTGGGCGACCTCTATTTTTTCATACCGTTACCTGCTGTCAGTTACTTCGCCTGCAGCAGCAACCGAACACGCGGACCAAGTACAGCCCCTTCAGGCAGCTTCAATGCACGTAAAACTGTTGGCGATTCCGTAGGACCTGTATTAAGAGGGTCCCGGATCTTAGACGAGGACTATTCTGGGCATAAGGTGTGCCAAAATACTTAAAAACTGGGTTTCTTAGAAGCAACCTGCCTTCATCACCAGTCTCCAGGAGTCCTGCTGACAGCGGCTCAAGTGCCTAAAACTGCTAGAGGGAAGGCACCCTTCCCAAACTTGCAACACATCTTGCAGTAACTCGTGCAAAACAGCCCTACATAGAAGCACAAACAAGCTTTATCTGCCATGTATCCAGGCATTAAAAGCATTTGTTGCGGAGATCTGCTCGTTTGTCCACTAGAGCAGGACCACGGTTCTTGCCCCCTTGTAGCGAGACTCGCCAATATCGAACAGACCATCAAACGAGCGGCATCTCTGTGCGCACAGATCCCCATATGCAGGCATGAAAGGTATCGCGCAATGAGAACACTGTTCACTGGCACATGGGACGCTCTTACGTACCAATCCATCACAGTTGGATGCGTTTTGCCGGAATTTGAAAGTTGATCGAGGGACTGTGTTTGTGCTACGGCATCTTGATAACCTCTAGCAACCAGTACTGCAGTCTAAGGCACTCCATATGTTGGGATCAGTGTCGCCTACGTGAATTATGCTTATTTGAAGGCGTTGTATCGAGCATACCGTGTATACCCCTACAGTGCATGCACAATCTCTCCGCAACAGTCATGCCTGAAGTAGCCGCCGGGAAAGCCCACGAATATTTCAGTTACCGGCTGGCGAAGTAATGGGGTCGAGTGTGAAAAAATGCAACACTGAAGTGCCAAGGCAGTGAACGCTCGTGCCCAATCTCTGAAGTACAGGATACAATTACTGGCGGTAAGGCGCGTCTTTAGACTGTGCGATTTTTCCCCAGGCTGGATAAAAAAGTCAAATATTAGCCAAAGCATGGTTTACTACTACAGCTTCCCTGGCCCGAGTGTCGTCTGTTACTGTGTTTTATTGTACGCATTCTTTCTCTGCATCAGCTTCCATTCTCAGAGTGACTCGTGATGCTGCTTTTTGTTGTGAGCTCCCGATGCGTGTATCACTCATTGTAGAACGCTTCGTCCGTTTTCATGTAGGGCTTTGCTTCTGTTCTTTAGGGAATATCTACTGTTATTGACTTCGTATAGCATTGTGGTTCTCGTGAGTGCCTGACCTGCGAAGGTCCCATTTATGTGCTGCGTATTTTGCTGCAGCATCTATTGCCGCACATTTCGTCCTCTTTCTCATTATTGAGATGCCCTAGAGCTAGACTAGATGATGGTAACCTCTAAATGTTAATCCTATGGCCTATGAGCTCCCAAAGTAACAATCTGTCTAGTTGATTTCGAGGCCGGTCAAATGGTTTAAAAGGAAAAAGCAAGTCTTCGGAAGACTAAGTAAAGTGTAGTGGGCGCATCAGGACAAATACAGCTATTTTCAAGAAGCTGCATGCTGGCGCAGTATAACCGGCATTTGGTCTTCTACAAGAGAAGAAAAATTTGTATTGTACATAAAGTCCTGCCGCTCATAAGTGACGGTTAAAACTGTAACAAGTCGTCGGCACCCCCTGAAGCGCCTCTCGAAAGAGAAAATGAAGCAGCTCCCCGCCGAGAGCCCCTTCGATATGCAGATGACGAAGGAATATCTGCTGCCACGGGGTGATATTTCAAATTCTATAGTAACGATGTCTTACAATTTAAACACAAGGACATGAGCGAGGACTTGGCAACGGGAACTTACTTACTGGACATACAAGCGCATTCAAGTCATTCGTACGGAGGCTTTGACACAAAAAGTGCAATCCAGTTCTCGTTCACTCCAAAGCCACTTCTCCATGGTATAATGTATTTGGAGGCAGAGAGAGGAATGGCTTCAGGGGGAACTCGTGTCAACGGGTGATCGGGCTGATGTAGTTCTCGGACACCAAAAAGCTATCACGGCAGTAACCCCAATATATACTACAATAAAAGTAAAACGAAGAGCTCTGCTGAGGCTACACAGTGTAATCGAGACGCTGCAAAACGCAACTGGCCACGAAACACCCGTCTAAAACCGTAGGGCAAGGACTTTACTGCTGCCGATGGGATGTGACCCTACCTTAGGTGTTAATTACCAAGTCTGTCGTTGCAGGCCAGCACGCCAGCTTGGAAATATTCTTATGCAACCTCCCAACACCAGCACTCTGCAAAATTGCCGTTGGAAGACTCACTTCCTCTGTTGTCTGTGGCCCAGTACCCTGTTAACGAGTACCTTGTCCTACACTGCAACCCTTGCATGAGGATTGCTCCAAAAGCTCCCATGAAGAAGTGCACTTAACCGAAAATATCGTTGGCAAGAACCCACAGACTGATCTGCCTGTTAAACATATAGTCGTTTGGCAGAACGCCATCTTCCACTTCAATTGGGTGCAATGCACAACGGAAGCAGTGTGATATAATTGGAAATACAGGAAAAACTTGTTACAGAAGCAACAACAACGCGGGGAAACATCAAGAATAACATGGACTGCGGAGCGCAGTGGATTTTCGAAAACAAGCAGGCTCTGAAATATGAGCAAGAAAGACCTTAGACGTACTACAAGCAAGGCATGTACTATGCGTAAACATGGATTCGGCCGCTTGTAATCTACAGGAGCGTCTTGTGCACTATCATAAATAGAGATTCCTACAGATGACCTATTCATGATAGATGTGATATGCAGCTTCGATTTAAACCATGCCTGACCCAGCCAGAGCAAGGCAGAATGGATAGCCTCTTGCGGCCCGGGCAGCTCAAGAGCAAAAACGCATGCTAACAACACACGAGAATATTGTGTAATATGGAGGCCACTAGACCAACCCGCACTTCCTCAGGCTGCTGTAATTAATATCTTAATCTTGCCTGTTTCCTGGATACCCAAACCTCAAAGTAAATCTCTACTTGGTACCGAAATTGACAGGCAAGCCTTCACAGCTTAGCAAACCCACTTCCTGATCCATGGATTAAGTACCCCGGCTTTCATGAATATGCCGAGCATAACAAGATATTTGCCGTCCCTTGCGAGGTTTTATGGCGTGTTGTTGCTTCATACACTGGCGTTAGGATATCTCACTTCCTGAGGCTACAACAAAGCAACCTGTTCGGCAAAGCGAATAGAAACAATCTCTGCAGAAGCACTGGCTCATGTGCTTTTGGCTCGTGAAGTGCCACCAGCGTACTAACGCAATTCCTGAGACTAAACAGAACATCTTGGGGGTTTGGCACAACACATAGAAACTGTTTATGCACAGGCACCCAGCCGCTCAAAGCATCCATGCATTGTACTTTGGGCGTTGCATGCCTTAACCTCGCCAACGCACTTTCTCAGACTGCTACAAAGAAACCCGAAGTTCCAGCACCGGGTCTGAAAGAATTTACCACACACCAGAGCCCCTCGTTTCTGCATTCCAGTGAATGGGCCGTCAAACTTCTTACGCTGAACGTTGTAACTACGTAAGCCGAATTCCGCAGAATACGATGTATGGAATTTGGGCTAGCGTTCAGTACAACTTACTTGCTCTTCCTGGAGAAGCACATGCGAAGGCGTTCCATATTATATATATATATATATATACAGAGAGAGAGAGGTACTTACACCTTATATCTATTGTGGTTTATCAGTCTCTGTGTTCTCTTCGATCTTCTGAAAACGCACCTTCTGAAGGTATGCACTAAATCAAGCTGCAGATTTACTCGAGATATGATAGGCCACACACACATAGAACCCTGCCGTAGCTACACCGCTGCTCAACCATTAGTTGAGACGCTCCCAAGATGCTGGCACTTGACCGAATCCAGCGAGTTCGTGCCAACCACTGATATGCGCTCGGGATATACCTCTGCATTTCCGTGTCAAATATTAGATCCTAGATCGGAGAAATATTTTAGGTCAACGTAGCACGCCATTGTAAGCGCCAGGTCTTGGGACCCACTTCCTTTAACTGTCATCCATCTGCGCAAGGCATGCAGCAAAATGTAATTCCGTAAATTCATTTGCAATGGCACCAATGGTCGGTGTCACCCAGTGCACGCCTAGAGCATAAAGCTTATTGCGCAAAGGCATCTTGTGGAAAGGCACGCACATCCTGCGAAAAGACGAATAATCCCTGAGGCAGAGTCATTTCTACACTGTGTGGATGACGAGCAACCGCTTCCCCCTATCGTTTGGTGTGAGAATCGTTTCTTGTGAAACGGGTACTACGACATCAGATCTGCTCAGGTTGTGCTCAATTCTCTAACCTGCTGCTTTCCTTCAGCTATGAGCCACTCTGGGTACCCGCTGGTGAACGTACGGCCTGATACAAGCAGAGATCCTAAAGAGGCGTCCTAATTTCCCCAACAAATTGAGTTGCTTTTAGGCTATGGGAGACTGCTACATGCAGAGGCGCGATTTTACCAATTGGTATGCCCGTACAAGTTGCACCCCTGACCGATATGAGCAAGCAAGCTGCATACTTTTGCGTTTTCACACTGAGAATCGTACGTAGTCGGAAGGCTCCAAAAGGAAGTGCACTTCTATCACCTATGGGCGTTTGGACGCTGCACAGACTGGGGCCGAGTAGGGACGGCTACATCACGTAGATATGCTCCGCACATGTTTTCTGCGGATAATGGTACTGAGCATAGCAAAGTAAGATAGCCATTGCTACTCGGCCGCAGTCTGTGTTGCGTCCAAAAGTCCATAAACACCTGCTGCATCAGAAACAAACCCAGTGCTTCGACTTCAATTTAACGGAGCCTTTGCATTGGAGGTGCTTCAGCTCACGAATAAACTTTACAGCTGGTCCCGTAAGCTTACGATCTGAGGCCATCCGTGGAAATGGAGATGAGAGTGTTCAGAAGGTCTGGTTGCTTTACTTCCCTGGAAGCTAGGAAGCAGTCTGCGCGAATAGACCTTCTGGGTACCTTCAGAGACGGTGCCCTCAAAACTGTAACCTACAACAGCAGCTGGTACCGCGATATTTCACAAGCCTGCTACAACCGCCCTTTTTTAATTGTTGAAGCTTACAAGCTGCCCTTGGAGGAAATTGCAACAGTAGCATCGTTAGCAGGCGCCTCTGGCTACCTCGTCATACCTAGGGCTAACCTCGTACAAAACCCCGACGAACTGCGGTACGTTTCTAGACACACGCTCTGTGTATACTAGATGCCTGCAGGCAACCTATTAGAAGTGAGCACATCTTTCGGTCGCCGTTGCGTTAAAGATGTTTGAACATTTTCCCAGAGTCGCAATACCGTTCAAATATATGCGGGAAACAGGCATTGTGAGGAGCTGCCTCATGCTTTGGCAGAATACCAGCATCAGCCACTATGAGGGTACAAAGGCACCTGAAAAGTGGGAAGGACCCACGCCCTGGGTTGACGCCACTACGAATCTCCGGAGGAAGTTTTCAGGCCGTCCCAAGGGATTCAGAGGTGTGAACCTAGTTGGTGGCTACTACGAAGTTGCATACGCTTCTGAAAGAAAAGGAAGCCAAAAGCTGGCCAACAACTTACAATCTGAAAGGGCATCAGCCGTTGCCCTGTCGTCCTGGATTACCAACCCAAGATCCAGCTGGTGGCCGTTGATGACGGCTCACTGGGTTAGGAATGTGTGTCATGTGGTAGGCGTGGTTGCCGCGGCTCTGCCTCTGGTAGTGCAAAACATTGAACATACGTCCTGGATCAGGTCTTTGGGATACACTATAGAAGGGGCTGCTACCCGGGGCTGCTTCAACCTCAGTAAGCCTCCCTTTCCCTCCGAATACCTGCTATTTGCACGGCCAGTGCATTTTGCTGCCGTTTTGCCCCACTCAGTGCTGCCCCCAACCCACTCCCTGAAAAGGGCCACCAAGCAGCATTGCGCCTCGACGGGGCTTATGCAAATGATATTGTGGCATCACAATGTTTGTGCACTCATGCCAGTCATCGTTGCTGGCTGCGCCCTTTACCAACAGCGTACGGCCTGAGTACATCAGAATGCCGACAGCATATAGACGAAATAATACCCCCCAAAATCTATGGATCAGCCACTTACCACATGGTTCGTATCATGGCTGGCTGCCAAGGCGTTTCCAACAACGGACTTTCTGAGCACAGCGCACAAGGACAAGCACGCCTGCAAAGTTAGCGACTGGTTTACAAAACTTTGTTAAAACGCAACTCTTTTAATTTTGTTGGGCGCCTGAAACGACTGATTTAACAACCAAGTCGAAAGCAGGCTACTGAGCAGCATTGTACGCCATACGATAGACGTAATACATCAAGCTGTCTTGGCAACATTAGGATTGGTGATTCCCTTCGACAACACCGTAATAAAAATAGATGGGGGATAAGACATCGTCCCAGTATACATATATAACAACCGAGCAAACTTCCCTTTGCGCGTTATTCAGAAGGTCAACGACCCACCAGCTGATACCAAAACACCCTTCAGCCAAGTTGCCTCCGGAGTACCTGGATGGAATACCTTGCAAAATCATGCAAAGTTCGCGGGTGGTCTGTTGAAAGCCTTTCTCCCACGCACATGGCACACGGTGCAGAATATAAACCAAACGCACCACGAAACGTAGGAAACATGCTGACCGAGGCTCCGGCACTACAGGTACTCTTCCCGCCCTAAAGGTGGGACTACGGGGGGCGTAGAGACGCAGGCGAACTTTCTGTCAAGGGACAGCAACAATCGATATCTTCCAAAGGCTTTTGATGCTGGAAAGTACCTTAACTGAAATAATTTCTAATGCCCCAGTGTAGCTTCACTGACCGCCAAGAGTTTGCTTGATTCTCTACATGGGATGCAGCTATGCTCGGTGATTTAGGACGAACATCCTGGACAATGTGTGCGCTTCGTCACTCAAACCGCATAGCCGCATGTATAATGATTACCTGCCAGTCTAAGAGCTTGTAGGCGAGCCATTAAGGGCAGAATACGCCAACTAGCGCACTATAGTTGCTGAAGCAAGCCACAGTCACGGTGCTTCTTCGCTAGTGTCAAGCAATGAGAAATACACAACTAACTTCCTGAGCCCAACGTAGTTCTCTCCATGCTCGCGGAGCATCTCGTCTACCTGGATATGGTTACCCCACGGTCGCAACCATGGCTACTCCACCGGGCATTTCCCCAAACGTAATAATGTTGGGTATATGCGCAATATAAACCCAAGAGAAACTGCAGATGCCTCTGAATCCAAAAGGTTAGGTACTTCACATGCAAAGTGGCAGAAACGTACCAACTGAGAAAAGAGCAGGCGATCGTGAAGGTGATTTGTCGCTCATTCTTGCTAACCGGAAGTCCACGTTGTGCTGCATGAAAGCCAAATCCTTGCATGCCGGGCTGAAGAGTAGCAGCACACGCAGAGACGCTACCTTGAACGGCAAGGTGGATTGGAGCGCAGAGGTGTACGACAGGGGTAAGCAGAAACCTATTCTCCGCTACGAACTCACATTCTGGACGTCAAACACTATCAGCAGTAAGACTTGTTGACTTGTTTTTGAAGGGGCAAAATGAGTTTCCAAACCAAACACACAGCAACTTGCAACTTCACGATGGAGCTGTGCTCCGGCATATCGGCAACATCTCATGGGTTCGCGCCCTGGGGAACACTCACTTTCTGCAGCAAAAATGCTCGTTTGAATGGGCAATCTTCTGTCTTGGGGGAGACTGTTTCTTTCGAACCAAATGACATTTTCGGTATGTGGACGCATTATACTATGGTATCACAAAATTCGCATATTCCTATCGAGAAGCCGTTAGTAGAGATCGGCATTTGCGTCCATTCATGCAGGTGTGAAGGCTGTTTCAGTCCATAAGATGGTCATTCATACCAGGGGACGGCAAAATGGAAGGTAAAGCGCACAAACTAATGCAAATAGTCGTTCAGTGCAAGACAACAAAGTGAACGCCATGTACGACACAACCCGGAGCTTTGCATTCCAACGAGTGATATACAAAGCAGCTCAGAAATTACGATGACTCAACTAGTGCTGTGAAGATCGAGCGATATTGCAGAACAATGGTGCGAGTGTGAATCAGGCAGTCCCGATAGCTAGAGACAGCCTACTCACTTCCTATTAATAAGGGCACCACATGACGCTACCTGCGGTGCTAAGTGGCATACAACGAAAGTGGTTTGCACACACCCCACGTCACACTGTGGGAATCATATATTATTGAACCTTTTAGCTCAGAAAATAGGTAAAAACTAGTAGCTGCGGTGAAGCCAAACAAGGCAGCATTTCTAAAGTTTGCTGCTCTAACTGAATGTTCCTTCATGCCAAGACACAACTGGCCAGTGAGTGGTGGCTCGGACTGAGAATGCATGAGAATAGACAAAGCAAACCATCCGCCTCGAGAATATAGTGTTTGCATGGGCGCTTTCGGATCATTTATCCCGAAACCGTAGACTCAAACAAGGGAGTGAACCCACCTCCTTGGCTCAGCGTAACACTCATCCAACAAACTTAGGTCACGAAATTCTGAGTCTCTCAACAAATGTAGAGCATGCATATTCCCGCGGCATGCATCCCTTTAAGAACGAATGCTGCGTGGTTGTTACCGCGTACTGCCTAATCTCCACAATAGAATCGTGCAAGAAACTGTGCACTAACTGCGCTGCATGGAATATGAAATTTATCGTATTGAGTGAACAGAAATTCTCCACAAAGTGCACAAGAGGTATTCCTACCTCCAATGCAGGTCGCCGAGTGTCTTCTGTAAGAAGGCAAGACAACGCAAGAAAAGGGGTCTACCACCTACTGCCTGTGAGCCACAGCAGCATTCATGGCTGCTGTAGGGACTCTGCCCACAACCGGCCAGTTCTCAAATGAGAGGGTTGAATCCATTCCGTCGATGCGCCCAACAGCGCATTCTTTTACTGGTCTACGACTTACAGTCTGTTTGAAATGACACTACAACATATGCTCACTTCCCATAGCGCCGCCTAAATGAAGTGGCGATGGTGAGAAAACAACACAGCAAACCGTGCTCGTTAGGCAATGGCACGCCGCAGCTTCGAAGCACACGCGGCCCGTCCGATGCCGGCAAAGCGAAGATTCACCAGTCCTGCAAGTCCGTCAGTTCAGAATACACCAGCCAGCGCACTGCCTTTGTTCCTCGGTGTCTATAACAAACTGTCGTTTATCCCATCCCCACCAGTTCCTGTATCGACTGAGCGTACACACACTCATGAACAACAACAAATTTGGGGGCAATTCACTGTACGCATCGCGCAAAGGCAAAGTAGTTCTGGTTTGATCTACAATGAACTGAAGTACCAGTAAAAGCAGGACCATGCAGAAAAGCGAATCATCTTGATCCCGTACAACGCAGTTGTGCTTGGAGACGGTTTCTCTTGCTGTATCGAGCTCCTAACCCTTTCTGCGCTCACTAGATGTGAATTCGGTGACATTTAATTTCGCTCCACACCACGCTGTGCATGGTGCAACTGCTGGCGAATGGCGTACAAACTGTAAGCGCAAAAGGAATGGATATGTCTACCCACCTCCCAGATAATCCAGGATGCTGCATCTTGCCGAAGCAGCCAACCTGTTATGTGTTCTTCCACTGGAACTATCGATGAGCCTTCAAACGGGTCTTGCACACTTTCTGAAGCAGATTGTAGTTGAGCTCACCCTATTGTTTGTTCAAGCCCGCTTTCAAGACAACGAAGAAGCCGATATGCTGCAAGCTTCGCACAATTTTGCGTGCTAGTATCCCATTTTTCCGGTCAGCTTTCCGCGTTCACCTGCCGCATTCTGCAAGACAAACGGGAACTGGGGTTAAACCGATTGTGTCTCATTCAGAAACCGCTGCATCGGAAAGTTGACCAGATTTCAGGTATTTGATGCGCACTTCCTGAAGGCTCAAGAATACAGCAATGCGGACATGTCGAGATAGGAATCGACGAAAATGGCCAGCGCGCAGGTTGGGATTTGCATGAGTCTCCGAGACTGATTGGTACCTTTTCCCCCAGAGGCGTTGAGTGCCATCTGTGAGCTTGCACAAGGAAGAAGGGATACTGCATTCAAAAACGATGTCTCAATCGCATTTTTCAAGAAGTAGTATAGGACGTCTTATTTGAATCTTACGTCCTGGGGAGATGTCAAAGGCCATTGTGATAGTGCTCAAGCGTTTTAGGCAGTGGGAAAGTATGACCTTCGGAATGTTGCTACTGCATTTGGCGAGCGAAAAAGTTCAAACTCACCTTAGGTTCCCTGCACATTTTCCTGACATTGCGGGTAAAACTTACTATCTGTTCGGATTGGAAGCACTTCACTGGATGCCGGGTACATATAAGCTTGTTCCAACCTTTTCCGCTGGTAGTTGCCCGTAGCACTGTGGGCTGTTTGTTAAAACGCATATTCCCAAGGACAACAAAGTACACTGCGTCATGAAAACCTTGGAGTCAGTGGACTACTTGTTTGTAATCCTTAAGGCATATCGTGTAACGCAGTAACTTACTCTCTAGGTTGGCATCGACAGTGGACGCAAATATCAGGGCAATTGCTCAGGACTACTCAGTTGTCCCGCGAAAGCTGCCACTGAAACGAGTGAACGATTTATAGGTAGCATGCAACGTAAATTGTGGCAGAAGATATTCCATTAAGGAGAGGCAGCGGGTGGAGCTGCTGAAGCACGTACACCATCTTGTGGACAGTACCCACGCAGGAACCATCAAGTCATCTTTTCAGCTGCACCCCTCTACAAAATACTAACTTTGCACTGCAGCCAGAGGATAACCCGTGCTGACTCAACCGCAAAAGACACTTCTGTAGGGTGTCTTCCTTTCACGGAGAAACGACTTTCGACGACCATTAGGACCTATGCCTGGTTAAGTCACTTGAATAATTTTGGAATGCCTCACTGTCTGTAGTCACAGGTGTGGCACAGAGCATGCATCATTTTTTGAATGCATCAGCACCGATGACACCATCCGGTAAGTTCAAAATGCTTCAAATATCGAGAGAGGAGAGCAGGATTATCCGACCTGTAGCTTCAAGTACATTTTCGGTTTGATGCTTCTGTATGTTAATGCCAAGAAATGTGCTGTGCGAAAGACGTAAATGGATATACGTTTCATGCAACAGAAACCATGCATTCGGCTCTTCGTAAGATGTGGACAGTACCACTGGTGCGGATGCCTGAACATACTCGTTGAAGCTCGTAACGTGCTAATTAGTGATGGTGGCTTGCTGCAAGGCATACCTTCTGCATTGAACACCCAAACCAAGGAATCGGACTCATGCCCATAACTTTCCTCCCCACGTATTGATACGGCACTGAGCAATGAATTCGCCTCTAAGCTCAATACTCATGCTAGGCTTCTCCACCCATCTCATCCCATGCAGCATACTATCTGTTCTCGAGCAGCCTTGCCGTCTGCCTGACAGCATTCGGAGACGAGTAGGTGCCATCCCTTAGCATGCTTTCTGAAAAGCTACGGCACTAGCTATTTACACTCAACGCTCAATTTTGAACAACGCCCTGGATGCACCTTGTAGCTATGAGTGGGGTACACACCAGCTATTCTTGGATGATGCCGACACGAAACTGAACCAGTCCGAAAACGAAAGTTCAACAGGTCCTAAAGAGGGAGGCAGTATCAAGTTGTGTCAATTGCAAATGTCGTCCTCGAGAGGCCAACGAGAACGCACAGTCTAGACACACCGTAGAAGTACTTAGAGCCAGTACAGCAGAGTGAAGCATCACCTGGCCATACTACCGTCAGAACGAGTGGATAAGCTCATAGATGTACGCCATGGTGTTTTGGTGAACTCATATTTGCAAGTGGCGCCACGGCGCTTACTGTCTGTGGGTAAAGCATGCATCGGCATTACTAAACTGGCTGAAATTTCAGCCCCAGGTGATGCATAGCGAGCAGCAGTCACATGCGATTTGCATCTAAGCTGTGTGAATGGCATCTGCCGCGTGCTCCTATCCCATCTAAAAATGGTGTTGGCAAAGTCAAACACACGATCTGAGTTGCCGTAGAACATAGTAAGCAATGTATGCTGAGCCGGGAAAAATCCACCGTGGATCCCGTAGTGACAGAGACGATTTCCTTTGCCAGAGGTAACTGCACGCTAGTCATAAATAAGTTGCTATTAGACAACCCACTTCCTGCACAGATTAAGTGGAATTTCGAGGGGCTCCTTCATGCTAACTAATTATATCCGAATAAAGATTGAGGTTCGTTGGCTGTTGAAGAATATATGGACAGACGCTCACCTTCTGCGCTCAACAATGCTGCAACGAACTACGCTTACCGAATGCTCCTGGTAAGTCCATTGCATGGTTGTACAGCATGGGAGCCCTAATACATGTTAGCAATACTTAGAGAGGTTTAACATTGGAATTTCCGCATTGCTGTAGTTCATACTCAGTTAACCTGCGAACGATGCAAGCCAAGCTCACTGCCTGCTTTCACAGATAATAAGAGGGACACAACAAGAGTCGTTGACAACCAACTGCAGCAAATTAAAACCGTTTTACATAGGGAACGATACTACACAAACGAAGTCGTCAATTTTCCCAACCGCGCCAAGCTTTTGAGGGTCAATTCATACTGGATATTTCACTTTCCGAAGTACAGGGGATTTTTGACGCCTCGCGTTAGTGACTTTCAAACCTACTAGCTGTTGCAGAAAGCGGGTCAGCGATTCAGTCGCACACAAATGATATTCCTTTATATGCCAGGGGGGCAAACAAAGGCTAGAGTTAACAGGTCAGTGCACCACAAGCCACAGGCTGCATCCAGAAATGACCTGCAACTCACTGTCTATACCAATTGATCCCAATAAGAAGGCCGGCGGGAGGTGGTCTGCTTTCGGCAGCTCCAGTGGATCCTGCCAGGCCTATCTTCACTGTTGGCCAGCTACAGGGCACCGAAAACTAAGCGTCGGGTAGAATGCTTCAGTACTCTGCCTCGACCAATGCAGCCACAGGGCCACTATAGAGACGACTCACTTCCTTTGCAGATGAGGCATAATTTGACGACAATTTCCGGGGCTGTTTCTCAGAAAAGCACGGTGAAGGCCACGCCTCAAATGCCGCGATGAAGATTGTAAACAATCATCGCTTCAACTATTTCGAACAGTAGTCAACGAACCGTCTGTACAGCAATTATCTGAGGGCTGAGCGCCCAGGTGGCAAATTATTCGGTAGGTGCATTACTTCGTGCGGTTGTCTGTCCAAGAACTTGACTGTTCAACTTTCTGGAGCCTACGTCCTGAGCAGCACAGCCAAGCACACCTCGACCATGGAGACCACTGGCCCCGGAATCTCATATTAGATGTTTATAGACATATCATCGACTTCGCCCCACTTGGGACACTTCGGATCCTCACACTGCCTATACGGATGAAGCGTATTTCTTCCGGAAATGCTACGCAGTATCTACGTGGGTGACCGTCTATTCCGCTCGTGCTTGGCGAGGGGCGGCATTCCAAGGGCAACTGCGACGATATGCATTTTCGCCGCAGTCTCAATTTCTACTATTTGCCAACAGCGCCCTCAAGAAAATGCTTCCCAGGCGCGTCGAGACAGAGAGAGAGAAAGCTCCATCTGCGCAGGAACAAATACCTTACTTGCCATCTGAGGAACGAAGAGAGGCCAGTCCCAGCATGTTTGGTACCACCCTCTGTTGCATGGTTGTGAACAGCTCACAATCTGTTTCATACAGAAAGACTGCGCGCGTGGCAGCCACAGTCACGCGATCACATATAGCCATCCGTCTGCCCTCTCTATATATGCCTCTAAATAATGTATGATTGTTAGCAGTCACGCACTTCCTGTGAAGAAGCTAGCGGCTCCATGAGACAGAGATGGTGTATTCCCATGACTTCTCCCTGTGCATCTTTTGCAAGGAATTCAACATATCTGCGACAATTTCTCATTAGGCACTCACAAAACCTCGCACAGAGACTCACGCTGCTTCCCGAGATCATGCTATGCTTGTAATATTTTACATCCACAGAATTTGAGTGGACTCTCACTCTGGTCCTAACATCTGGCGATCCGATACTGAAGTCACTGCTATCTGATGGATTCTGACGCAGCGTGGTTCCACTTACTTTCTAAAACCGATAAATGGCAATTAATTGGCATAGAACTCCACGAACCTAGCACCAGGCTCATTTGCAAAGGCTTTAAAGCATCAGCCACTGGCGTTACACTAGAGAGGGCACCAAAGCACAAATCCCCAATGTACGGGCCCCCACCAAAGGCCATTTGGCCTGCAGGGCATCATTAGCTGAGGTATTAAGCGCATGGCGACAACGTTTCTGCAGCTCAGGCGCACTCTCTAATGACAAGCATTGCATCGACGCAGAATAGCATGTGCGAACCTAAACAGGCGCTTTCAGAATGCGTTGCACAATACAAATGTCTACGTCATGTTGTTGACCACCCACCAGCTGCGACACAACGGTGCAAATTGCCGCTCTGCCGGCCGACCATTAGCGGTGGAGACGAAACAACCGCCACCCCGGAAAGCTTCGTACTAAAAGAGCTCCCGCATGTATGCGACTAGCATGCATCGACGTTGCGCATATCAAACAAATGCACATCTTGAGACTCACTTCCTGTGGCCAAGTCCTAGTCACTAACGCTATTTTATCGACGATCCCGCCAAGCGAAAAGCAAGGGGATTTCTGTTGTACAGCGCCTGTGAACGCTGTGTCAGCCCCATGGTAAGACGAAAATATATATATTAACACTGCTGAATACCTTGCAAAATGGATCGCCATGCCGCTTTAAATGCTTTGCGCAGCGGCACATTAGTTCCATACTTTGCGTGGAGGGACACAGGAAGTTCGTATGTTCAGACCCACGTCCTAAAAAGAACAGAGAGTACAACCACCCAGCAACATGAGCCCACCTTGATTGCGCCTTAACAGCTCACGCACATCTGTAAAGTTTTTCGTGGCAAAATCTGTGTATGCGTTGGCAGACGCACCAGCTGAACAATTTCAACAGCTCCCATATAACTCCTCTTTTGGACTGCCTCACGTTAAGCGTGGGTAGAAGAAAATCTTGTAGGATGCAATCCACAGCCCCCGTGAGGGACCCAGTTGCACACCACCCCACACAACCCTAACCCTAACCCTAACACTAACCCTAACCCTAAACCCTGAACCCCTAAACCCTAAACCCTAAAAAACACCGAAGCGCCATGCATGCAAAAGCCTACACTACGGAGTGCCACACGAACGCGTGAGGCAGGGGGCGCAAGGCGATCATAATGAAGCCCACTCTCTGAGTTCCGAACGCTTCAGTGTTAGTTAGGGTGCTGCCTATATACCCAATTCCATCTGCAAGCGCAAATATATATACTGGCACGCTATCAAGCTTCCAGCGAAAGTAGTGACGTCTCGCTTTACAGTTTGTTTCTAAAGAAGGTGACGCGTTTCCATGGCAAATGCAAGCGCACCTCCTGGGGGAAACGCAGGGAGTTTGAATGACAATCACTTCACTGCCGAGCACACACAAAAGCAGAATTCAGCAGGACGAAGGCTGTAGGCGTGGCGCGGCTTCAACTCGTGACCTACGCCCTGAGAACGCCAGTAACGAAACGCTGCAAAGCTACTTAGTGAGACTGCAGCCCATTCCGTAATTTAATTATATCGCCACAGTTCATCTGGATGGATTTGGAGACGCCCTGAATTCAACCCACAAACTGAATTGACTTGCCAAGGCATGCAAGAAAACGGTGGCATCCACCTCTGTTAGGAGCCCTGCCACATTTCAATTGGCATTCGTTTGATCAGAAATCCTGTCAACTCGCATACTTTAAGAAACTCAGTGTTCTTTTGCTGCATATCCAGCTCACAGCCTTCCATAGTTACAGGCATTAGAAGAGGAATTCCGGGAATTCGTCAGGTACGCCGCTGTGCCGCAGGCAAGCCGCTGTATCAACTCTTTTGTCAATCCGTTTTGCCCGGTTGACGAGCAAAAATGAAACCAAGGGTATCTACACCCCAGTGTACTGACTCTCTGTATTTGGTGTAGGGAAGCCTCGTTCAAAACAATACATCACATAGAGCAGAACATACCCCGGCATAATCGTCATTGCTACGATCACCAGTCAACTGCCAGTCATGCGCTATCCGCGATGAGTGGTATAGGGGCAGCATTTTCTCGTTCGTGCCGGCAGGAAAACTGAACACAATGCATCCCATCCATCCTCTGTCTATTCCACCGAGACATGATATCTTTCAGACAATTCAATGACACTCCCGATGAGCACGAACAATCTGTAATGGTGGTCAATGGACACGTACAGTGATCCATAGCGGATACAGCACACCCTCATGTCCACATGGAGAAGCATTGATGTGGTTCCAATCTTCAGCCTAAAGTTCTCAACCTTTGGCTCAAAACACAAATACATAGCGGGACGCAACGATGCAACGCAGTAAGAATAAACACATTCCTCCATTTTACATTAGATGAGCAACAGCCTTCCCTGATGATTCAGTTTGATATCATCCGTACTAGCTGTGGGGGTTCCAATTGAGTCGTTAAAACGGCAACGCGTAGGCGTAGTTGAGCCAAAAAGAACCTTGCCAACCTAGTATTTACTGCCACAAGATGTGCCGGCTCACGAACGCTTCCCACCAGCATGCTGCGACTCTGTGCTTCAAGCACTGATTGCTTAGAGACCACGCACATTCTGTAGCCATAAACATCCCACTCAGTGTTCCTATAAAAGCGCAACACGGGACAAGTATTTTTTCAGACCTCTAATACTAGCCGAACTTAAGGGACAGCGGAAGAGGCACAGCATCCACCGCCGAACCACCCGAGTGCGGGATGGACTATATAGGAGGCGGTGACAATAAACATATCATGCAGAGAACTTCGCAGCTCACGTTCTAAGGCAAAACAGTTGGAATTTAAAAAACCTGTACGGTTTAAAAGTCAGCATGTTGTTACTGTAGAAGAGCGTCGGTCTAGATGAAAGGCCAACATATCTAGAGCGCACTGCCTAGGACGATCACAATGCGTCTTCCAAATGGTTCCATGTTCAACGTCTGTCAACAACCAGGAAACGGAGACAACGCGGCAAGATAAACACAAAGCCTGTGCAGCTGAAAAGTTTCTACTCCCCTCAACACCCAGAGAATGCTTAGTGGCAAGACATTGGAGAAAAACAAGTCTTTTCCCATTCTGTGGCACTACCGGTGCATGTGAAGAGGAAATTGATTCGCCTGAGTTGAGGGCTTCGTTCTACTTCTTAGGTCGAAGATTATCTGACACCCATCATCCCCACACACGATGTTGTGAAGAAGTGCAGGTGTGCACTAGATTCTTAATCTGCGCGAGACGTAAAACTTCGTAAGAGTGTTTGGTGCTGGAGCACGCCCTGTTCTACCCTCTTACACAGTGGGATCTGAAGCCTAGTGCCCGGAGAAGTCAGGCTGTCCTACGATCGACTTCTAAGTCTTACTATCTACGCCGCAAGGTCCAGAGAAGACCATCAACTCAGGTAACCTTCAAGCCTGTTCAGACGTTGCGGGGAAAGGGTTTGCATGACTTCTTATGCACCCCGACTAACAAAGCTATTCTCGATTTCTACAATGACTGGTTTGACATCAAACCACCTCCACCTTCGTCTCCATTTCGCATAAAAGCACAAAACCGAGCTCCTTCAGGACATGACGGCTCTTTTGAGGTAGGCAACCCGGCAAATTAAAAGTTCCACCCCCATAGAACAACTGTTCGCACAAACTGTGCATGCAAATCTATTCCAGCATTACTCAACGTATGGCTGCAGCTCTAGGCACCCTCAGCCACGCACCATCTGCAATACACGTCATGGAATTCACCAGGATTACCATGAAATGAAGCACTAAGGGAGGAGACATAGGTCGGAGTGTTGCTATGCATATCCAGAAAGGTTGAACGAATGCACAAGGCATCCGCAGTCCCACGCCACTGCCGTACAAGGGAAGGGCGGCGAAGAAGGCGAAGGCTAGCACAATACACGGCATAGGAGCGGCGCTACTCAAACAGGTTGCATCTGATCCAACTCACAAGCTTCGGACACCAAGGGGAAACAACCACCCCAATTCGATAACAGGACGTGAGGTTATCAAACCCCAGGGGAAGGTTCCCCCTGGTGGGGGGCAAGCTACTGCAACCAGGAGGGCGCACTAGAATTAGGTTTGAGTTTCAAACGGTCCACCAGCCATCAATGCAGTTAAGCATCCTATCTGCTGTTGCGTGGGTTTGCCAGCTGTGAGCGTGAGGGCAAATTTTCCCACATTATATGCAAACGACAATCCAGGAACTCACTTTCTGCAAGAACGACAGGAATTTATTAGCCTTGCCCCATACTGCACTTCGGCAATATGGTTGCCGGTCCTTTCGCTGGTTGCAATCTCGACAGGCGAGTCCACAGTACGACACAAATTGAAGTGCGCTTGTTCTCAGGTTAGTCGCGTAGGCATCTTCTAAATAACGCCAAAGGAAAGATATCAGGGATTACTCGTCAAATATCACCCAGAGCACATGGAAGTTACAGTAACCAAACCTACCTCCTGGGGCACAAAGTACACGCGCATTAACCCAAACGGTCGCGAACCTTGAAAAGCACATGGAGTCGCATTGTCGGCTTGACTGCGAAATGTACGTCCGTGGCAGATTGGCGATGCATTTTGTGGGCAGCGCCGTCCCCAGCACAACACAATGTTTGTGCTGAAGAGTAGCAGCAACACCCAGTCCTGCCGCTGTACGATGCAACATAGTACTCCCCTTCACAAGGGTAGAAGCCGAAACAAGGGAACGCAACAGAGGCTGCAACATGCCCGGTTACACTCGCCTTGCATGTAGAAGGGTCGCAAACTTCCTAGTTGCTCTGATTCGTCAGCATACACCTAACGGCAGCTGGAATCTGAATTCGTCCCACCAATATTCTGCTACGATAATGAACAGTGCATCATACCCAGTAGTCACGAAGCCGTTAGCGCACCTACCTCATGGCCCACTCGGCTCCACCACCAGCCATTTGAAGTCATTGCCCCAAAACATTATCTATGAAAGTTCCACTGTCTGCTGTTTTCCGCAGAGTCGACGGCCCGAACTGCCTAGCGTTAAAAGGCGCCAACTGCTACATAAAGCAAGCTTCCACGGCACTTTGATACTCAATAATTTCAGCTCAGTACACGTTTTCAGTACTGGGCAATTCTGGGACAATACATAGCTATGCAGCCTGAAGATGCCCCACATCTGAGTCCAGGAAAACTGAAGAACTAGCATACTGTCTGAAATAGTTACACCATTGCACTTTGAAGAGTAGGGCACTGTTACAAAAGGGAGTGAACGTAACCACAGTGGTGCCTGATCGCATGAAAATGCCTACTTAGTATAGCAGTAAGCCCACTTCCTGTTCTCGGAATTCAATACCGCAGCGACACCTAAGAGTGGAGTGAAAAGCCGCCTTGACTATCACAATGTATAGAACTCATAGAGACAAAGTGCACTTCCAATATGGAAAAGTACTCACATGGCATTTTCATCACCTGGAAACAACTATTTGCACAGCTTCTGGCAGGACAGTCAGAGTATATTTTCCTCGTGCTGTTAAAAGCGACACACCGTCAAAATTGACAAGACTACAGATCAATAGACATGCTTTTCCCACCTCGAGTGAGTACGAACAAAACCTAAGACGCTGTGCCTAAGCGCGAGGATTCTTCTCGGTAGTAAGAGCTACCTTGTAGAAACAGCGAAACGCGCCAACCTAAACTTTGATGGTCACGACTACATTCGGCAACCAAAAGGTCAGGGCTAACATACTTCCTAAACTCAGAATAGCAGTAGACAGCCCGCAGCACACGATGAGATGCACTGCACAAAGCATGCCATACTTAACGTCCTGCAGTCCCATCGTATCTACTCATCGACTATCATCTTCGAGTAAAAGTGTGAATGAAGCCTAAATGGAAGCGTCTTGCAAGGAAGGCCGCAACACAAAAGCTAATTAGATGGATTGCTGCACTTGCGGAAAACTGTTTTCTATGCACAAAGTGTGGCGTTGATGCACAAGACTCACGACCTGGGCTCCAGGAAGACTGACGCTCAAGCACCGATAACAAGTGAGCTTCCTTCAGCGTATACCAAAACAAACGGCTCACTCCGCCCCACTCCCCATAGGATTTCCACGATTGCTTGAAGCACCTGAGTGCCACAGCCAATGATCATGAATGACAGCACCAAGCCGGCAGGCGCTATCAAACTCAAACATACCAACGTTGCAAAATTAGCTGCTATGCTTAACACGAAGGGAGCCCAGTATCCTATGACTGCCCATCTGTTGCTTGCGTCATCTGAGCTGCTAGGGTTGACCGTTGTCTGCTGCATCGCATGCAAGTGCCAGACCCTTCTATCCAGAAGTAACCCCGAGTCTCGGTTCGCAGATCACCTACCGCAGGAAACGCAATTTGTCAGCAAACGGAGCTGTGCGAAACCGTTGACCATCCGACTCGTGATGCCCTCACTGGAGATCGGCAGTACGCCGAGAGTGCAGTAGGCTGACCCACTTTCGGCTAAAGAAGACTCCTACGTTCCTTGCACAAAAATGCTGTGGGACCCGTCCATAGTTTCCGCAGGATACTGGAAGCGTGAGAGAATCTGGGGCAGAGTCCATAGTCGTTGCTTAACAAACGTTTCGGTTCCAGACGAATCGTGGCAGACATACCTTCTGTGTATATCAATGCATCAAAGCAAAGTTACTGGGCTAAGGCGAGCAAATGCCAAGCATGTCAAGAAAATAAATCACTGAAAAGCTGTAGTGGTAGCAGATTGGCTCCCTCCTTCGAGTTACCCCCATCAGCATTTGTAAAAGTACTGCTGCAGAAGACCCATAATGCAATGGCAAGAGGATGCATGCTCCCTTCACCAACAAGGATGGTACGAAAATGCTGGCTCCACAGCAAACCCCACTGGTGCATTCTGCTCTACGAGGGCATCGAGCTGGGTTCGCGCTAAGTCCTTCTGTACGCACAGACACAAAATCGCTTACTCAAGGCAGCCATAGCAACCAGCGATTGAGCAGTGAGCATCGAGTACAATGGATTGTATTCTGAACGGTCGTCAGCTCAGAAGATAAAGAGATAACACAGATGGGCATAGCCCTTGCAAGATGCTTACCCAAGAACAGGCCAAACAGCTGACGATGGCATCAACGGATCAGATGAAGCAGAATATAAACAATCAGGCAGAAGCTTTACCAGTGTGCCCCGCATTTACTCGCGAGTTTGCTGTTGGTGCAGCTTCTATCCTCTTAGATATATCCGGACCAGGTGACCATCTCTACCCCTGCAAACCAACAGACAGGTTCTGCCATTTACCTAGCACAAGGACTTTCCGAAGTCTCTGTAAATATCATCATTCGTTTGTATTCATCCTACGTTCTCCACGCAACGATCTACGAATGTTTTTCCCGCACTGACCAAGCCTACGCGGGTATCTGCTTGCAACGAGTAGGTAAGTGTTTACTCCCTGCAGAAGGGTCAGAAGTTGCAATCTAGTAGGCACGTCGTATCCCTTTCCGACAGGCATTACATGAGCAGACTCCACTATTAACAGTTATATATCATGGAGCACATGGAGTAAAGAGAGATACCCTCATTGGCGAAGTCCAGCAACGCTTTGCATTTGTCAATGAGCGTGTCCCCGAATTGCAAACAACCAATGGAAGAACTTTGCAAGATATCCTATTATGCAGGGATGATCACGTGCGACACAACTACTGTAGATAACCACAAGGTTAACCATGCATCCACTTGCGTTCACGCATGCCAGACGGTTCTTGTCCCGTCATGTTGACTATATTTTCGCAACCCACTGCCTGATAGCAGCACAAAGTGCCGAATACATATGTTACACAAGAAGACGGGGCCAGATTTTCAACTCGCGCATTTTGTCAAGAAACTGGCTACCTAAAATGGGAGCCACAGTTGGTAAGAGGAAATCAAGAAATTTAACCGTTTCAGTTGGGGGGCATTCTGCTAAGTGTGCGATGCAGAAATGTCAGTCGGACTCATCCTCTGATGGAAACCTACTTTTGCCTTGTGGACAAATATGCCGATAGACAGTAGAACTGCCAGTGCTGCCAGTAGTGCTGTTCTTCTGGTCACTCCTGCTTGTTCTCGATGAGCTTGTTGGGAAGGGTTCCGTTGAGCCACCGACGCATTATACACCGCATCAAGGGAGCTCCTTTCACGAGACACGTCCTCAACGGTTGCATCACCTGGCTGTGCTTGCTCTGGTGGGGCGTTTGGAGAGTGTGGAGCAGCTGCAACTTCGGTTTCAACAGCTTCGGCTGCTCCGGCTACAAGTGCAGCACTCGCCTCAGTGGAAACATCCAACACCCCTTCCCCGTTAGCCACGCTCATGGAAGCAAATACTAGAGCAACTATGAACACGAATTGCATGAGCAAATTGATGAAAATAATATGCCGTGTGTGCCCGGTTTTGCACGGTGGGGTTCGTGTTGTACCAAACGCCATTTTGTCTATGTGTGTAGGTAAGTACAGAAAAAGGCTTTAAAATACGGAAATGTCAACTTAAAAATAAGTGTGTGTGAGTTCAGACATCGAAAAATGTACGAGGCATCTAGCAGGTTGCCAGCATATAGCTCCCCCCACGCAGGATCCGGAAGACGCGCCGTTACTGCCCCACCGGCGAGTGCGGAGCCTACGCCGAGCGACTTGCTTTTATAAATATCATCCTAAACATTTTATAGGTGAAACAGTTTTTACCTTTGCCATTAGCAGAGGTTTCTAGAGAGTTGATAGCTTCTTTTATTATTTTTGCGATATTTCCGCTAGTGTGATGAGCAACGACAGGAGACACCGCAGCACTCCTCCGCAATCTGTTCCGCCTGTTTAAACTCAACGGTGCCAGCTACATGAAATGCAGTCAAAAACACTGTATTTTCAATGCATAAAGGCATAGCCTTTTCAAAGTGATATTCTATTTTTACGTCTGTCGCCACCCCGTTGGCAAGCGTGGGACGTGCAGTCTGGCACGCCAGGCCTGTGTGCAGTTGGTGTGTGTATTCACGTTTTGCGCGTAACATGGTTATAAATGAACATTTATATTAACATTAATCATCTGCTTATTGTGTTACTGCATATGACAAACTGGTGTGGGTTGGGATTCCTGTCGCAGCATCATCCCAGTATGCAACATAAGCTGTGCTGTCGGCAGGTCTGTTCGAAGTGGGCACATTAAAGAACCCCTAATCAGCCAAAGAAGACACACGTCCAGCAAGCATATGTTCCGACCAAGTGTCTACCCAATTTGGATCTGCAGCCAGGAGGACCTTTTTGTACTTACAGGTGGGGTTGTGTTGCACGAGTTGCTGGAACCTGCGTTGTAACTCAAGGAAGGCATCCTCGTCTACTGCAGCTCGAGGAGCACCACGCTCCCGAAATGCGACTAATCTGCTAATCTTAGTAAACTTGGAGGTTGGGGACGACGGTCAGATGCCTAACTCGGTCTACACCTGGTGCCATGGAATGGTTACTGGGGCCAAATGCGAGGAACGCATCCGCACAAGGTCGCCTTTTGCACATGCACGGACCATGCGGAATGTGCGCAAACTATGCTTATTCAGAAAGATCTTTTCTTCGAAGTGTCTCAACATCGGTTCCCTATCAGCCTTTTGCATTTCATGCACAATCGATGATGATGAGGAACTGTCCTCTGTCTGAGGATAGTCTAACCGTTGGGAGCCTCGCCGAGTTCAATCAGCTGCCCCTTCTGCATCCCATCAGACGGAAAATGTTCTTGCAACAAAACAAATTCATGAATATTGGCCCCGCCTTCACCAGCCATCCATATTTCCGGTTGCCGCAATGCAGGGGCAACGGAGTAGCGTGTTGCTATCTAGCGTTTACGCTCGTCTCTAACAAACACCAAAAAACAAAACAAACAGGTGTTGTTGGCATCTTTGTTATTGAAAATGTTGCCGCTCCAATGGTGGCTGAATCTCAGCAAGCGCACTGAGTTTTCGGACTGCACCCAGATTATGAAACCTTTCCTGCAAGCAGTGATATGTGTCATTCCTAGTTAGGTAGGGGAGCAGGCTACGACAGAATTCAGGAAGCTTAACCAAGAGGAGTGATTGAGTGACAGCTATAGTAAGACATATGCGTAATTGGTGAAAGGAATACCAAAACTCATAACTTCAATAAAAATGGTTCATTTTGAGGATGCCAAACGGCGAATGGCAATTGGTAGCCGGCTGGGTAGGCCTAGAGGAACCAAAGAGATGGAACAATTGAGAGAGCTTATAGAATATTCACAAAAAGAGGCCAAACGCCCCATACACCGCTCTAGTGGAGAAGGAACCGGGGATCCGGACTGGATCCGGATATTGAGCCAATGGATGTTCGGGCTGTGGTTGCCAGTAGCCAGCACCGATGGGCGAATAGCAAACACAACGAGAAGGCCGGAAACCGGGCAGTCAGAAAGGCTGGCTGCCATATCGAGAGATGTATGTGCTTCTCGTCCAACAAACAAGGCCACATATTTCCATATTAAAGACATGTATATAAACAGCATGGGAATTTAAATAGCGCCCCCAAGCGGAGGAGCAAAGCTGACAAGGAATAGCCAATGCCATCACGCAACAAATGGCGCAGTTGTGGGGCCAAACGAGCCGGAAGTCTTGTCTAAAGATCCCCACCGAGTTATATTTGGGAGTATGCAATGCTAGCGCTACTCGGCCCATGTTGCGAAGTGGATCTGACATCTGAAGTTACTGCGAGGAGGTGTAATTTCCATTCCATTTGGTGTAGTGCGTGCTACCACGCTTTGCTGGGTGTAGACAGGGCGGGAGAACGAGCAAGACTGGGCTTAAGTTGCGAGTGTAACTCACGAATTAGCCATATTGCCATGGGGAATAACCAGCATTCGTTCGCGTGTACCTAGGCGACGCACGTATATCCGACTAACAAATCAACAGACACCCGAAACAAAAAAAACAAGGGTACTTGCTACCACTGCTTTGGAGAAGTGCTTATCTCCGATGTAGACCCTCCTTTCCAGTATGGCATGTAGGAGGAAATATGTAATTGTTTCAACATCATTACCCCGGCGTGCGTCTATCAACCACAGTGTCAACATACAACACAGCCAGCCACTCCTCAAAAGATTTTTCACCCTTTGAGAAAATGGTTGGTTAGAACCTCCTCTGATCTAGGTAGCACCGGTTCATTGGCCCACATCTTATACCATCCATGTCCTAGCCTACAGAGACACAATGGCATGGCAAACTGGTATCAAAAACCCTACCCTGAGTCCAAGCGACGAGCTGTTGAGTTCGTCCTAGGTGGAAAAGTGTGGCTCAGGAGCTAACACCTACAGGCTATGGGAAGGTGCTCTAAGTTCGAGCCTCGCTACTGTAGCTCGTTTGATGCCATGGAACGCATCTTCACTGTCACGTGTTTCTTGACTGTGCACCACACATTCGCCCTGAACCAAATCTTTCATGTGTCCCAACTACTGCACATCATCGGTGCTCACCTCGCTTATTCGATTAGGAATCCACCGTCGGTGGGCTCCCCAGCTTTGACAAAAACGCCACTGTATATATCCGTTCCACGTTGCCTACATTATCGAACAGCTGGTGTCGAGGGATGACCTTGTCAATTGGCTAGGTGCACCGGAAGATAGGGCAACGGAGGTACCCAATCACAGACTTACCAGTTGCTCTTTTCTATTGCGGGCGTAGTGGCGATGACAGCGCCTACGCCTACCTGTCTAGTATACTCTGCTTAGTCCTTTCGCAACCAACCCAGCCTAAACTATATTTCCTCCCAGTCGCTACAATGAAATATTGCTAGTTCTCATCCCATATACGCTTGTTCACCTTCCTCTTTTCGCTGCTAGACCTACTGAATTCCCCTAAGGAAAATTAATTCCTCTTGGTGTTCTGTTCGTTCCTGTTCGCACTAGCCACCATGCCAGCTTGCGCGACAACAAGGGGGACACGGGTGCCTGTGCCCCGCAAACACACCACACCCTCACCTGGTGACAGGATGAAGGTGGGGTCAGCCCACGTCCTTAGAGATAGATAAAAATCGTATTCATCAACAACACAGAAGAAAGGGAAACAAACAAACGAGTGGAAACACAAAAGCCGGGGACAGCAAAAACCACACAACAACAACACACAACAACAAGGCAACGCAAACTACCCAAAAAAAATCAACAACGCAATAAATAATTGTAAATAATTACATCGACACAAATAATTACATCAAAAGACGGCTAAAGGGCATTAATTCCAAGTCAAACCAAGATCAAACAGAACGAAATTCGACAATGTTCAGCAAGTGCATTCACACAGCGTGAATCACGCTCAGTGTCATACACTGAAATAATGCAAGATAACAGGGAATAAACGGAATTCAACCGCATAGCTCCTGATTGCCCCTGGCTTGTACTTAGCAAGGCACACGTATGGCAATAAGCGCGAATTTGAAAGGGGGGAATCGCTGGTAGGACAAGGGACCGGGAGCCGTCAAAATGTGCAAAGGCCGAAGACTCTGGGAGACGGAGTCTGCAACCCCTACGAAGAACAGCAGCATAATGAAGGGGAACTGCAGAAGAATACATCAGATCACAGTGGACACAATTCCCTGTAGGAGACGAAAGCAACAGGGGTGCGGAGGAACGACTGTGCAGCCCCACAAGCAAGATCCATCCAGACTGGCGGGAAGCATTCACGATGAGCTGCTAAGCTGCTAGAGAACGGCTACAAGGCAAAGAGGGAAGTGGTGAAACAGTTGGGGGATGCGTTTGTCAGAATTCAAAGGAGGGAGGAGGTAGGTCAAATTCGAGAAGACTGGATATTGTACCATGTAAGCACTACATTGGTTTGCGCATTGGAGTAAAATAGCAGGCACTCTGCTCTGGTACTCCAATGCGCAAACCACTGTAGTGCTTACTTATTTTAGCAAGCAACAAAACATGGATAAAAGGTTATTAGCCCAAAACCTAATAGCACTTTAAAGCAAATAATATTAGAAAGCCGAGCCCACTCTACAACGGGTCTTAGTGTACAAGCGGCACACAGGCAAAACTGCTCCAGCTGCCTACAGTGTTCATGCATACCACCAGAAAGGCTTGTCTATGCTTGAAAATGAGGCTCTCTTCCACCATGAATTGCAGCAACGTCCGCTGGAACTCGTGGCAGGCCGCCTGCTTGAACAGCCCCCTGCGCCTTCGACGCTGCAATTCAGACCCGAGGGTATTGGGGGAGGAGGTCAGCTGCTTTCAATACAATCTCAGCTGAATTAGCCCTAGTTCCAATTCATCGATCGCTAGTGTTTGGGTTAGACTGAGAAGCCTCTTGAAGAGCAGCGCATGGCTCCATTTCGGTTCACAATGGTCGTGGGAAAATACAGGTCCTCAGATACACCATCACAAGGCTCCAGCCGTCCTTACCGCAGCGGTCCAAATGCCTGGAACTGCTTGAGTGGAGGCAGCTTGCTACGGGTTGTGATGCAACTCCCCTACAAGTGTCGACAAACCTCACTGCCGCGGCGCAATGCATGAACACGGTACGCTCCAGATGAACTCTGTAGACTGTCCCTCTGATATCCTCCAGGTCGCGTAACGGTTCGTCTTCCAACATCAGACAGATCTTCATAAATATGACAGATTAAGAGCTGTCCGTTTCTAATCCTGCAACGTTAGGGTTCCTGTGGCTACTCTGGGTGGATGCTACTACAACAACCACACAAACCAGCACAACGGAATTTACTTTTTTAAGGGCTAACACTCAAAACAACTGTTATACGCCAACAGCCTTCACGATCCAACCTGCACAAGAGTTCAAGGCCTCGTACCAACTTCACATCCGCCTTGCTACAACAATACAAAAGGTAAATTGGTCTCTGAGAAGGCAACAAAAATATAGGCAGCATGACCAGAAGTATCAAATTTCGTACAGAGCACATGCCCAAAAATGACACTAAAAGTTGTTTGTAAGTACTTCCAGCAGGTGCTGTCAGAGCACTGCAGCACAGCAGAGGCGGCGAGGTGACTTCCGATCGGAACTGAACTCCACCTCAAAGAACGCGAACTAAAAGGTAGCTGACAGAAGAAGCTTCAACTCGCAGGTACACAACGCTTTCATTGACCAAATATTTTCGCATAACTGGCTCCTCCAACACGCAACAGCTGCAATTAGCAGTTGCGTCGCACACCTTGCCCAATAATATGGCAGATCTGCACAGGCTTTGCTCGTCCTTCCGACCTTCTATTAGCTGTTGCCTGCATTTGGATAATTGCTAGTTCTTTGCAGTTGGACAACAACAAAGTGCCATCGTGGGTAGACAAGCGCAATTGCCGTGCAATGCGTGCTCGCTTTTGGTTTCCGCTTGACTTCAAGGACCCCTTCACACGAATACGGAAGCTTCAGTGCCTGGGGAATCTGCTGCATTTTACGAGTCATTTTTACAAGCTGAATAGGGTGGTTCTCTTCTGGCGTTTGCTGCTTCGGCAGCTACATGGACGGAGGTGTAGGAGCGGCAGCAGTTTCCACTGTGGGTCATTAGACACCGTATCCGTTATCTTTAACTTGCTTGCATCGTCTGCGTCTTCACTTTCGGATCATGTCGGCCAGCAGCGACAGCACCAGCCCAATATCATCTTGCGTTCCATCCGGGGGGAAGCAAGACCTTCGGGAGCTTCTGTGGTGAGCAGCCGCCCTAAACTGTGCCTGTGCCTGTGCCTACTTATCGTCGCATAGCTTTGGCAACCTAGCTGTGTCGTCTAACTACCCAATTTCCCCGAAGTTAATACTTAAAGTTCCAAAACATATTCGAGCCTCTATTATAAACAAGGGAAGTTCCAAGGACGATTCACCCGTTCAGAACTAACGCCAGTCATAGCTGGGTGCCAGCGCCCAACCAACTGGATGACGGGGGGTGAAGATATCAACGAAGACGAGACAGTCAGGTGCCTGACCTATAACTTCTATCCACCAAAGTCGTATTTATGTATAATACTAATTCTATTTTGCTTAGATCTCTAAAGAGGCTTACCTGGTACCCACGTAGGGACTAGGTATTGCGCTACGCTGCCGTAGTGGTAGCTGGCGAGGTAATCCTACTACTACCCTAAGGCTCCATCTACGGTACTCCATTCTTAGAACCAATTGAAGCACTAATTCCCTTTCTTAATTCCTAATGCACTAAACATTCTCTTTACCGTTAGTGAGCTACTAGAGTTCATACCAAAGCCCCACTGTAGTGCCTGTGCACTACACTTTTGACTTGTGCTCAACTTCAAGGACCCCTTCACACGAATACGGAAGCTTCAGTGCCTGGGGAATCTGCTGCATTTTACGAGTCATTTTTACATTCTGAATAGGGTGGTTCTCTTCTGGCCGTTTGCTGCTTCGGCAGCTACATGGATGGAGGTGTAGGAGCGGCAGCAGTTTCCTTTGTGGCTCATTAGACACCGTATCCGCTATTTTTAACCTGTGTGCATCGTCTGCGCCTTCACTTTCGGGTCATGTCGGCCAGCAGCGACAGCATCAGCCCAATACCATCTTGCGTTCCATCCGGGGGGAAGCAAGACCTTCGGGAGCTTTTGTGTTCACAGTTTCATTGCGTTTCCCATATTTTTTCGTCAATTTCATAGAGGACACAGTTGGGCAATATTCAAAGGAGATGGCACATGGCTGAGTACTGGGCAACTCAAGCAGCCGCAGTCTCAACTGAAGCGCTACTCCCCCGCAGATACAGGCAGATACAGGTTAGGCAGCACGGCAGCCCCCCTTACCGAAGTGACCCACCATGGCATCCCCTTCAGTCAGCGGTGGACCTTCTGCTTCGGCGGCAGTAAACCCGAGCGAATTACGGGACTACAGCCACCCGGCACGGAAAGTCCCCAGTATAGTCGATACGCCCGATGCCGCAGTTGCACAAGGCACCGTCTTGTCATCTTCTTCGAAACATCCTACAACAACGCAGCTGCTGCCGTCTGCAGTAGCTGATACCGTGGCTAGCGGCAACAATACCACTGGTAACTTCCCATTACCGCAGGCAGGTCGCGGGGCAAGCACACGGTCATCGCTCACCCGGCAGGGAGCCATCAGGCAAACTTCACTCTTATCTCGGATAAGTGGACCGCGGACGAAGTCTACAAGGTCTGGTGCTGATCTTGGTGTAACGGAGCAGCAACGTGAAACAGTAGAAACGCAAGCAGAGACCACCCGCGGAAGCAGGAACTGCGGTGGCAATTCCCCCAAATCAGCATTATGCAATGAAGTTTTTCCTTCGGCGAGGGGTCGGGTGGCTAGGAATGCTGCGCGGTCGGAAGTGGAAGCTGGTGCCGGTGCAACGCCTGTGGCCGCAGCTGAAGATGGCGCCTGCGGCAGAGGATTTCGCCGTGTCGCAGCGGATGTGGGTGTTGCAGGAGCAGCCTGTGCAGGAACACCGCAAGCTCCGGCAGATGAGTTGTCCTCTACTGTTTCAGCGAGTCCTGCGGCATTTCTAGATTGTCGCGGACCTCGTAGGTCACTCCGCCAAGCTCTTCTAGCGAATTCGGGGAAGGCACAGGCTCCTGGGCCAGGGGCCACTTCCAGTGTAGGTGATGGCCCTGTTGGTGGGACAGGCGCAGCAGCGGCAGCAGGGCCAGGTTCGGGGAACCCAACTGCTGTTTCGTCTGGTGCGAGTGGTGCACTTGCGGGGCCTGGCATTGTTCCTGGAGGAAGGAGGCGCATGCGACAGCCGCATCGTCAGCTCTTACAGAGCTATATAGTGGGGCAGCAACACCAACAGATGGGAGCCCATGCTGATGAGAGGACATCGTGTCTTGCAGAGTGGCTGGATATACGAGGTGGCAGGCCCTGTTGCTGCTGCAGTGCAAGCTGTGTCTCTTGCTGCACGAGCTGGAGTGGCAAAGCAAGCATCGCCAGTATTGCTGAGGGGCCATTCAGTATCACAACACGTGGGAGTGGCGGGAGCGGCGTGCGTAGCGTCCTTGACGCGTATGCAACTTTAGCAGCAAATCGAGACAAGCAGCAGCGATACCACCACCAGCAGCAGTGTTCAATAGGTTCACGATTTGCTTTGGAGCACGCGCACGTGAGGTCAGAGGACGCTGTTCTAGTTTGCCCGTCGTGGTTTGAATCCCCCATAGACCTTGACTTGCCCTCTGGTGTAACTTATATCCGCCCCTCTTCGCCTTCTCGATCAGCAGTGTTTTTTTCTCAGCAGACAGCATGGGAAGAGGAGGACATCGCAGATGCAACGGAAGCAGCGGCAGCAACTGCAGGAACACCCTGGCCGAAAGACAGCACCAGCTGTAGCTTTGGCGGCTACGGGTCAGCTACGCGCAACGGAGGGCAGGTTCCCCTTTGCTGCTATTGTGGACTCCCTCTACGACCTCCAAATCTGAGCAGCTTGAAGGGAGGAGGAGCGGAGTCTGGCTGCCCTTTGGCAGCAGCTGCGGCTGCTGCCTCTGCACTGGGCCTGGCCGGGTGGACTCAGTGGTGTCGTTGCTGCACTCGAGTTTACGGAGACTTGCGTCTACAACATCAGCCAAATGCAACGGGGCTCCCCTTCGAATCATTTTCTTTCCCGAGAGCGCCTCTCCGTTACCTGTTATGTCCTTTAGACGAAGCTAAGGATACGCCTGGGGGTTCCGGGGCAGTTGCTGCTGCACTCGCTGCTGCAGCTGTTGCGGATTCACGCCGAAGCAGGATGAACGAAGACAACGCTGCCGCCGCGTCTGCGGAGGTAGAGGGTGATTCGGTTGCTGTCAGTAGTGTTTGCACGCCTAACAGCAGTAGCAAGAGTAGCGGCATGGGGAGCATCGCATCCCAGAGGCGCACACGCAGTGGCCATCATTTTGTTAGAACCCCAGCTGCCCGCACTAGCAGTCGCAGTAGCAATAGCGCAGCAGATACCATGCGACTGATGGGAGCCGCTTGTTGCTGGCCAAGCAGCGCGTCCAGTGTCAGCTATGTGCAGCCCCTTGCACGTATTCAGCAACGGCTGACGCAGCTACAGCAGCACCATGCGGATCAGGCACAGCAGAAGCAAGAGCAGCAGTACCAAGGCCCAGTTGAAGGAGATTCCGTCCTAGCCGAGTTGGACCCAGCGCCATTAGACAAGCTGCCTTCTCACTGCAGCACAACTACAGCGAACTCATCGCGAGGAGCAGCAGCATCAACAATGCTTGCACCATCGTCACAATCTGTGCAAGCAGATATCGTTGCTTTGACCCCTGCAACGAAAGGTTCTTCCGGTGCTTCACACATTTCTGGGACGCAGGCGTCTGTTGACTTTGAAGACGCTGAAGCGCCGTCTTCGAGGGTGGCTGAGTCAGAATCACTGCCAGGGCCGGTGAATGCAGCATCAGCAGCGGCACCAGCAGCAGCACAGAAAACCACTCAACGCCTCTCTCCAGCGGCTGCATCTATTGCAGCTGTCATGAGGCCGTCATGCTACCTCAGTGACTCTCAGGCAAGCAATACCATAAAGGGGCCAGCATCTAAGACTGCGCCCTTCACTACAAAGGCTCGCACTGTTATCATCCCCCGGGTGTACCTGGAGAGCAACTCAGGCTGTTATGTTGCGACCGCCTTTGATTCTGTGGGGCAGCGCCTGCTTCAAAAGCGCTTCTGCTGCACAGTGCTAGGGGAACAGCGGGCGCATGCGCTTGCTTGCCAATGGCTCAGGTGGGTGAGCAAGGGCGCCTCAACGGCAACGTTGAAGGCGCGGATTCCAAACACTGCTTCGGGCATACAAGCGGCCCCCTCTGCTGTTGGTGCCGCACCTCCTTCCTTCCCTCTGCTAGCAGATGGGTCTGCCACAGTACCTGCATCCACAGCATCACCGGGGCGCAGAACAGCAACTGGTGGGATTTGGGGAGTGCGTCGTGGGTCTCATCGGGTTGACAGTTTTCCCCCGCATCACGAGCGGCATCTCAAGCGACGGCGACGCTGCGGAGAGGCTTTGGATGGGAGCGACCGCGACGAAGGGTCACATCCGAGTCAGCGGTTTTCGGTTGCTGTTGCCCAGGGGCAGCAGACGGAGGAGGTGTAGTTGTGTAACGCGCGTTGCCCGGGAGCTTCACCTTTCGCTAAACTCAGCCACAACGCTTTTGCAGTTGCAAACAATTGCCGGCTGAGTCCCAACTAAGTCATATGGAGGATGCGACAGGTTGGGTGAGGGAGAGCACGGTACGCAAGCTGTGGAGGAGAATGAGAAGTTAAGCCATCCAAAGAAATTGCGTTCCGTTAGGGCTTGGCACGCTTACCTCCCCTTGTGCATTTTGGGCAGTTATTGCGATTCATGCGTGCTTTGTAAACACGTCTTTGCTCGAGAATTTTGTGAAGTTTGACGCTGTTGTTGCTGGCATCTTGATGTCAGCAGTAACACATGAATTACACCCTGTTCTGATTGTTGGCAGATGCTGGAGCCAGTTATCACGACTTGTAGAAGACAGAGGAGCACTACAGGCTCCAGCGCGCGCAGCCCTCTACTGAAGGGGGCGGGCCTTGTCGATTGAGATGGCTATTGGTACAGAAGGAAATGCGTCCATGTGCATTCGGCTGTTCCACCTTAGAGTACTCAGTGGCAGTAGTTCGTTTTTTGCTGCGCCGTAAGATCATGTGCCCTTAAGCCACTTGTGGTTCGGCCGGGTGACGTTGGATGCGGTGGCGTGGCTTGCTGGGAGATGACGGTTCCTCGTACGTGCCATGGGTTGAGGCCACAAGGCAATGAGAGGTTGAAGATATCCCTTTTCTACATCATATTGCAGGTGAAATATGCAGGCGCCAGCATGCGTCTCGCCACTGCCCTGCCAAGGCTGCATCTATGCAGGCGCCTGCATGCGTCTCGCCACTGGTGTGCGAAGGCTATTTCTCGCTCCATGACATGTTGCGCGAGTTGGCCCGCACGGAACGAGCAGCGCTGGCACTTCGTTAAGTTTGCCAGGGATAATGGCATTCGCATGTTAACCTACTGGCATGTACCGGTGAACTTGAGCTTATTGCACAGTTCGCTGGCACATGCAGTGCCAGGTTAACTGGACCTGGCTGCTGAGGAACCAGCAGCTGCACCGCAGGCCTTTGGTGGTGGACCGCCTGGCCCTATGTTTGCAAGACGAACTGTGAGCTCAGTACAAGTTGGGTGCGCTGCAGCAAGAACATGGCGGACATCTGACACCTGCGCGGGAGGGCTTGTGAACCCTAAGGTGCTTTAGGCTGTACTGGCGGCAGTGAGGACTCGTTTGCTTCTTGTGTGCTGTGTGGGAGGAGCTCTGCCACAGACAAGCAAGGGAGTGTTCCCGTTGGCAGGGAAGATGGCAACACAGTTGTTCGCGAAGTATCCGTTGTCGCATTAAATCGTAAACAGTTTCTGCATGCCACCACACCCTGCCATCTGTAAACATCGAAGAACACCACCTGACAGGTGAAATTGTTTAGGAGGAGTAACGGTGAGGAATCATCGTGAAGGAGTGCCGCTGGCCACAACTGTGGTGCTTAGGCAAGTTTGAATGCGTCAGTGGACAGCCTGCTTCCCTAAAAACCTGAGTGCGAGACCTCAGGTGGTTGGAGTACTTCCTTGTGTAGTATAGAACAACCCCTTGTATGTGTCAATGAAGTTGCGAAAAAATGGAATCCCCCAGCCTTTAAATGTGTGTGCATGTCCATGTGCACAAGGCGAAGTGCATGCCAGGCTATGATTCTTTCCACTTGTCTTCCTTGTACAGCACTCGAAGCAACGCGTGGACACAACTGACTCTTGTAGATGTTATTGCGTTGCTATCGTGCACAAGAATTGAGCACACCTGCGAGGGGAGGAACGTTGCTGCTGTTGTCGCAACATGGCGTGGTCTCCTGTCTGCAACAAAAGTAGTTCCTGCTGAAAGTGCATGCTTTGTTTTGTCCCTAGGAAAAGGGCACCTAGAGGGTTTCGATAGAAGTACGCCAATGCCCTCCACGGGAAGTACATTTATTCTGACAAAGCGTTGGATGAAAGCCGCACATGCTAATACATTGGAAGCTGTTCTTCCATCAGCCCTCATGCGGAAGGCGAATCGGCTTTAGTGCAGTCTGCATTTCCAGTCACCACGGTCTCAAAACATTTCTTCACAGCCTAGTGCTCTCCAGTACTGCTTGTAGTACATTAAGGTTATCCCGCAACGTGAAGGCAGCATTAGCGAGAAGTTGCAATTGACGCATTTTCAGTCCTCCATTTT
This sequence comes from Eimeria sp. OTU-X, assembly GCA_904066255.1. Classification (NCBI taxonomy): domain Eukaryota; phylum Apicomplexa; class Conoidasida; order Eucoccidiorida; family Eimeriidae; genus Eimeria; species Eimeria sp. OTU-X. Next base: position 9,711 of record CAJFCX010000070.1, on the reverse strand, counting down.
GCAGTAGTAGACGGGCTTCGTTGAGAAGCCTTCTGCAGACCTTTATTTCCTTCTGTACTGCCTTTTGAGTGTTTGAGTCCGCGCCGTATGCTAACTGTGTTAACCATGTTTCGACTCTAAAAGTCGCCGCACCCAGGTTATCCAATAACTTCCGGACGATTTCTGCTGGGCTAGGCAGTTTAAGGGCAGCTCCCAAAATAGAATATGATGAAAGCAAAGCTGTAGCTTCGGCTGTTGACTCTTTTACTGCATCCAACAAGGCATCGAGCATACGAGCAGCAGCATGCTGTTTTTCTGATCGTAGTTTTTCGCGCATACACTCTGTACTCGCGATTAGTGGCTTCGCCATGGCTTCGAATTTCCTGAGTTCGTCTCGCGCTTGGGGAGACACTGCTTCTCTGAACAAATCTGATTGATTCGTGATTCTCTCATCGGCCAGGGCTAAGACCAACATCCGGACAGCAACTTGACTTCTGTTTTCTTCGTGCTGACCGCCCCTCTGGAGAGGTTGGGATTCTTCCGTCGACCCACCATGACTTACAACCCACTCTTGTGCTGCAACCATTGCAGCTTCGGCCAGAGCGCAAAGCTCCTCAACATCTACCTCTGATGTAGTTTGTGCTTCTTTGCGTGCGACGTCGACTTGTACGGTTAGCGCATTCACTACTTCCATCACAAGCCACCGGGCTGATGTCGTATTCTCCTCACCACCACTCGAACAAATTTCATCTGCAGTCTGCAATGACTTCTCAAGAATAGATGTGAGCGTCTTGAGTTTGACTGATTGCTTTCTGGGGTCTTTCGTCCTCGGCTGACGCTTTCTGGTATCATCGGGCTTCAGCTTCGTCTCTGTCTTGATCCCAGCCACGCCAGTTTGCTGCGTCATTCCAGCGGTAAACTTGCTGGAATCGATGTTATACAACAACCCCGTGGGCCAACGATATGTTGGCGTTTCGTCCTCATCCGGATCTTCCTCTCTGGTGAGTCTGGGATATCGGGGTGCTTTGGGGGCTCGGGGAACTGCGCGCGCCTCATACTCTTCTTCCTCCTCTGGGGGCGGCAGTATAGGACGAGGGGGCTCCAGATGCTTAGTCTTTGCTTTCCTCTTTCCTGAAACGCGAGACGGACCTGGGGCAGGCTCTCCCGCAGCAGATGATTCCGGGTATTTTGGCCCCGTTGTTTCCCCTTCAACTTTATCTAGGGTGGGCGTTGACACGCTGGTCTCTCGTCCTTCACCCTGACTGCCCTTTGAGCTTCCTCCCCCTTCCATGGGCCCTTCCTGCTGCTTCTGCCCCTCTTCCCTTTCTGCCTCATCCATTGCCTCTCCCTGCTGCTGTTCCGCCTCTCGCGCTGCTGTCTCTCCCATTGACTTTGCCTGCTGCTGTAGTTTCTTCTCTTCCACTGTTGCCCTGCCCAGTGGCTCTACCCTCCTCTTCTCCCCCTCTTTTCCTGCTGCCTCTAGCAGTGACTCGCCTTCACGCTCCTGCCCCTCTCCCCCTGTTTCCATTGGCACCCCATGCGCATCCCGCTGAGAATATATGCTCTCTGCCCGCTCGGGTTGTTGTGAAGGCGGCAGTCCAGAGCATAAGCCATCGTTACCACCATTTCCCTGACGCCCAGCCAACCGCCTCCGCGCGCGTTTTTGCATCGGTTGTTGATCAATGGCCCGGCGGATACAAGATATGATGAGAAATGATACTGCGAGTGCAATGGATGCCGCAAGTATCCAATGCAGACCACGTTGGGTTCGCATGGATCTCCCTGCAGTCCTGCTATTCTTTCGACTGTCGTGCACCGCAGCGTGCAAGAAACGCACGTCTCTCTCCTCAATCCTGACGAGTTCAGGCTGCTGCTTGATCATGGCTGGTCCTCCCTGCTGTGTCTTCTTGACAGAATGAAGGTGTGCCACGGGCTAGTCTCTGCTTCGGAGGAGGTGCCAATTAAGGGGTTGGAGGAGCATCAGTCAATCCTGTAACGACAGTCCCCAACGCCGTCCAGAAATTTTCGCGATTTAAGGTGGATGCACACAAGAGTTGCATAAAACCTGCTGGGACAACTCTCTGGGCTTCTTGAGCTCAACTGCCTCAACGCCTGGAGACGCGGGAGACAAGGTTGATCACCGTGAGCTGAGTTACAACGCACCTTCCTGCACGTCAAAACACAACAAAGCCCCACATGCAAGCACAACAAAAGCATCTAGGGTGCTTGAACTGACGCTGTAGGCAATAGAACAAAATAGTTCTGTTTACTTGAAGACTGCCTACTAAGTACTAGTAGGAGTTTTGGGGCCAACTTCAGGCAACCGTAACAACGTCGGACAGTCTGTGCTGCTTGTACCTCTCTTCCAGCACGCTTCACACTCTATCATGCGCCCATATGGCTGATGAATGTGGTTACCGTGCCTGGCGACACCTTGTTTCGGCTGCTCTGCCGCGATGTCCTTAAAGTGCTTCTTGTGATTCTCCCACTCCTCGTTCGCGCTACACCGCCCCAAGAGTCTCGCCAACGAGTTGTTCGTCGATTAGGCAGAGCACCTGGTTATGCACAGGATGCACAGGAGGTCCATTTAAAGGGATACTATCGGGGTTCACGGTTGGGCTTGCAATCGATAAGTACTTTGACATAATGACTGACACTGTACCGGACGCATCCACTACCAATATGTACCATTCGTACTGACGAACTTGATGATGGCGTATCCGGTGAATTCGTGCAAGGCGTTTGCAGAAGAATTCTTCTGGACGTGCAACCCTGTATGACACCAGCGCTCCCCTTGAAAATCTCTCCGTTTCTTCTTGTTGCTTGTTCTGCTCCTTTTTCTTCGCCCGGTGATCTGGAAATCAAATTTCGACAGCACAGTTAATGTTGTCTGTTCCCTTTTGTGAGAGTGAAACTTCAATATTGATATCACTTGCCGACGGCCTAAGGTGCCCAGATCAAACGTAATGCTGTACTAGAGGAATAAGCTGGTTCTCAGCTCTGTATGGCGCTTTGGAGATGCATTGTAGCACTTCCTCCCACCGATACCCGTTGCCTACCGTAGGCAGCCTCTTACCGTTGGGAAGTGCCGTTTGCCTCATGCCACTGTAGATACGGAGTCGTCGACCGTCTTTCGCGACACCATGCCACATGTTAGGGGCAAGGTGTGTGTGTCTGTGTTCTGGGGTGCCTGCGTCAACGAATACTTGGCACATGTAAGAGTACCCGATGAACTCACTCAGACGCTATTGATTCAGGTTCTGCATTCCCTACAGCGGCTCGTAAAGGCTATGCCTGTGTGCATTTGGCTGTTGCTGTATTTCCTGCAGGGCTCTTCTGCTGTGCCTTCTGTTGCTGCTGGTGCTGGTACAAATAAGGGTAAATAATGCAGCAGCATGCGCAATCACTCAACGAATAGCCTAGCAGGAAGGAAGGAAGCTGATCACAATTCGCGATGTGTGAAGTTTAGTCCTTAGTATGAAAACCATGGGATTGTTGGTCGGTGCGCTTGGATTATTGTGGGCAAAGACGTGAAAACAGGCATTTTGTTGGCTCCCCAGAGCAGTGAGACTGCAGAATATGCGCACCTTATGATTCATGACATAGCCATTCCTGTAGGATGGTAAAACATACCCTACCTTAAGCTCCGCTGTCCGCTCTGTGAGCCCTTGCTTGCAGTGGCTCCCAAACAGTCAAGGATTGCCTGTAGACGAGTTGTGGGGCACAAGAGGTCAACAAACCGTCCTTTGACGTGTGTTTCTACTGGACACTGAACGTGAAACTCTTCCTGTGTGTGGCCTCTGCGAACTGCCTCCAGTGTGATAGGAGTTCACTTTCCTCCTATCGCGGTTCCTCCTAATAGCGTCACTGCCACGTTTCAGGTAAAGTTCAGCGATTACTCAGTGGTTGTTTAATCATATTGTGGAATCTCCGATTTGAGTGCAGAGGGAAAACGTGAGCCATGGAGTTGATGCGGGAACAACCTGCATAATGCCCTACCCACGGGCACGGCGAGTTTCTTTAGCCACCCATTGTCGGGCTTCCACTAAAAAGCGTGCGGACCCACAACAGCCAGTTAGAGTTTGTAGAGAGAAGCTTCTGAATGCCGCTTGTCTCACTTTCTTGCCTGGCATTCTTGTGCTTTCGTCATGCGCTTGTTTGCTGCTGCGAGCTGCTTGTGGGCATCTTAATCTTCTGATATACGGGGTTGGCTTACATACGCCAGTTTCAAAGCAAGCTTGGGCAACGCTATCTCGGTGTAGGCTAGGGGTGCTAGAAAGCAACGAGTGCAGTGTGGCATTGCAGAACCATTCCGCACAGGTGGGGAAATCCAACCATCCCCATGAATCTTGCTGGGTACACAAGACCAAATATTGAACTAGTTTGCTGTAGGTGGGTCGCGTTCACCTGTTGGCCTCCGCATGGCTTGTGGTGGCCATGATATGATTGATGTTGAACCAGACCATGATTTGCTCCAGAATGCGATCACGAGCGCCTGGTTGTATTGCCTGGTTGTATCGGACAACCAGCAAACTTCGAGTTGGGCCGCTCTCTTTGCTATAACCGAACTAGAACGGAGGATAAAGTAGGCATACTTGGTTAAAATAACCTACTGCATAGATGCTGCCGTAGCGTCCAACTCCTGGTCAACTCAGTATGCAGCCCTCTTGGATGTCCACCAAAACCGTTTGTGGCCTGGAAATCCCTGCAAGTCTACGGACTTGAGCCTGCTTCGCTGCTTTTGCTGCTGATATTCCGGGCACGTCCGAACGTGCTTAGTTGCCGATGAGGGGATCATAGCAAACCAAAAAGACCTGGGCACCGCCTCCAATGTTGGTATGCTCCATTGAAGCCTGATAGTGCATTTTGCGCAAAATATGTGTACGACGGGAAGGTGGTTCTTCTCATCAGCGAAGTCCACCGTGTTTGTTAAGCCACAATAGACCCCCGTTGGCGGCCCAGCAGTGGCTCACCGGTGGCCGGTTGTTGCGCTTAGAGGCGACGGCAGTAGCAAGCCTAAGCACAATGACCGCAATTCTGAAAGAAAGCAGGAATCACCACATATATGCACAGTTGCAGAACACAGTGCCTGGAAGGTACGGCATCGGAATTGTACGTCAGCCACCACGTTGATGATACCCTTAATAAAGTGGCCTGCTTTGAACGTAGGCATGCCATCTATACATACAATCACTTATCTGTCATTGATTTGACCCCAGCAATCGTGAGTGACCAGTAGCTGCAGTTCGGCAGGTGTATTCAAGAGCCCAAAAGCCCTACATGTGTGCTGTAGCTTGCGAGTGCTGTTACCAAATGCAGCATTGACATATATCGGCAGAAACGACGCCAAAGAATGAAGTGGAAGATTGCATCCTCTCGCTGTACCTTTAGGCACCACTCCCACTGGCAGACGTACCCAGTAGAGCCACAAAATCCTGCCGATTAGTACGAACTTGGAAAAGCACAAAGCCAGCTTGAGCAGAACTTACGGGAGCTGCTGTATTCCCCTTTGGTTTGGGCCCCAACACTGCCCTGCACATTACATGGGATCCCTAGTGTTTGCTGATTGCTTTACATTCTCCCCTTGCAACTCTTCTGAACGGGCTTTTTCTCCAGCTCCCTAGTTCTTTTCATACATCTGCCATCTCGGCTGATGTGGTTTTGCCTGTGCAAAGGGGAGCAATTGAGCTGGGGGCGCAACTGAGCCGTAGAGCACATCCTGAAGGATTTCCGAACGCTCCCCCGGTTACTGACTGGTTCCGCTTTCCTTCCCTCTCTGCTTGGGGATCGTATTCACCGCCTCAACGTCCATGGACTCAATATCTGTACTCAACTGTGTCATAGTCTGTTGCCGTGGCTACCTACGGATGCCTGTACATCGCAGCGCATGCGGTACAGTTTCCATAGACTGTATGTGCTCCGGAGAAGTCGTTCCCCTGCCTAGATCTAATCACTGTTTTCGTGCCTCCCTTTTTAATAGCAAAAATACCAATAGCCGTCGTAGTTTATATGGTGCTTGTTGGAGACTAAAACGAAGCTCCACATAGGCAAGAGACTTCACCACTGCCAACGTACCGCGGCGACCATTGTATACTTGATGTAAGAGCATTTGCCGTATCGCGACTGCCGGCAGAGGCAATCTCCATGATTGTTTTTGATCTTGGAGCACTTTCCACAGAATGAGAAGCAGAATATGCTCCAAATTAACTCGGTGATGCTCCAAAGGGCTGACCACCTTCTCACCAAACAAGCCCGTCATTGTGGAAGAGGAGTATATCCTCATATTCGACAGAGGTTTTCGGAGAATTCTCAACACCTTCTATATATGCATACGTGTTAAGCGCATTCAGCACTACTCATGCCTCTGCAGCAGCCCGTCATGCTGTGATTGTGAGGCTCATTTGTCACACTTGCAAACTCTCAACCACGTTGTGCTACCCGGTGTGACCAGGAATCGTGGGTCTTCTATCCTGGCCATTGTGAGCTTCATTGGCATCAACATGTGCATTTAAAGCCTGTGGCAATGCAAATGATCTCCCTTCCCAGTGTACAGGCGTCCTGAGCGGAGTGATACAATGCCTGGACCTGTAGGAGTTAGCCTTTCATGAGTTGTAGCGGCCCTCCGCGCGACTCAGTGCCCAAGACAGACCCGCAAACAAGCACAAACGAACCTCGGTCATTGTATGCATGAACGCCGTAGAAATGTGTTGAGGGGTTTTGCTTGCGTACCTTCTGCCTAGCAGGGATGGGAAAGGGTCATTCTGGCCACTTCAGCCAGAATTGTCAACATCGCAGACTACGCTACGGTATGAATCAGGACTGTAGACAGTTCTTGAGAACTTTTGCGTGCGTCGAGCGTATAAACTAGTGCCAAATAAGGGTTCATTTGCCTAGTTTAGACAGACTACCCAGCATTACACTATGCTCCAGCACAACTGTATGGATGCATTGCACACATAACACTGGGCATTTCAACTGCTGAATTGGTTGTTGGCGAAGCAGTGGAAGCCAGAAAAAACAGAAAAATGAAATCTAGTACATTCGAAACTCCCGCGCAGGGTGAGAGCAGTTGTTAGTTTGCCTCTAAAGGGTGTTAACGGCTGGAGACCCTGCAACAGCAGAGGCGACGAAGCTACTAACCAGCATAACCTAATTCCACTGCACACCACGAGAAAGAAAAGCTAGTTGATAAAAGAAGATTTATTGGGTGCAAAAAAGCACAGTGTCTACAGAGACCACATATATCCGCGTAGAAGGTCACTCGGCACTTGCAATCTGCAGTGATGACGCACAAAATGCACCCTCAACAGTTTTCGGGGATATGCGTTGGCATTCCTTATCCTTCAGACTTTTGCTTAATATTAGCTATTGCATCTAACTGTATGAATAGTATGAGCACGTTGATAGCGCAAATAGCCGCATAAGAGTTCTTGATGGAGCTGCTGCCCCACCGAATCAAAGACATCTGCCAAATAGCATGCATATGCGCCATCTACAAGAGGACACAATACGAATAGTGGACGAGGGATTTCGTAGGGGGCAATGATAAAAGCCTCTCGAAAAAGCGTCGACTGACACAACTGAAGTGGTCAAACGAATTCGAATGCTGCACTGGACCACCGACTTACCAAGAGACCTGAAAGCAAGACTGGAGATGCCTCGAGCATCTTCCTATGCATCACAGTACTGCCCCTTTTATGTGTCAGTGCACTTACAAGCCGAATGCCCCAGCCTCTGTGCATGAATATGTTCATCGGCACGGGGCGAATCGCGTGCACGACGCTGGTGTACCATTTTGCTTACTTCTGTAACAATGAAAACTATGGGAGAATAAAAAAAAAAACCTCCCACAAAAGCCAATATGGTGCTAAGTAGCACAATAACTGAACGTCCCTGATGCGGCGACAATAGTGCTGCTGCTGCCGTTGCAGCACAGCTTCGTCCTTCTGTCATGGGATTGATTTATTTTTGAACGTACACACAACTTCAGAGCTTCTGCTTATAAAAGAAGGCTGGATGAGGGACACAAGGACCGCCGTTGCCCTCCATTAAGGAAACTACATTTGTGCTGACAACGCCACGCCTCTCATGCTGATAAATCGGAAGCCGTTCTTCCAACATCGCTGAAACTGCAGCCGACACGAGTGTACTGCATCCCAGACTTTGCAGTTGCATCGGTATCAAGACAGGAGTTCTTTATGATTTAGTTCTGTCCAGCATTGCCTGCAGTAAGTCAAGCTTATCCTGGAACGCGAAGGCAGGACCAGTAAGACTGTTCATGATCGTCTCGCCAAACTGCATTGCTTGTTGGATATCGTTGAGAAGTTTTCTGCCGGCACTTACTTCTTCCTGTGCGCTCGTCAGTGTGTACGGGTCTGCGCCTGCTTCCAACTGCTTTAGAAAAGCATCAATTCTCGACTCTGCTTCAGCCAAGTCATAAAAGGCATCCCTGATGACTTCTGCGGGAGGTGGCATAAAGGTCTCCCTGAAACTATCATAGGTTAACACCAATCTGTCAGCTTCGGCTTTAGCTGTTTTAACACCCTTCAATAGTTCATCGACGATCTTAGCAGCAGCATACTGATTCTGTGACTTCAGTTGTTGAAGCAGAGACTCTGTGCTGGAAATTAATGACACGGCCAATGTTGCATATTTTCCGAGTGCGCCTCGTGCTTCCTCGGATATGTGCTCATTGAGTAAATTTATCTGCCTAGTGAGCCTCTCTTGGGCCAGGGTCAAGACCATCATCCGGACACCAAGTTGACTTCTGTCTTCTTCGCGTTGACCAGTTCCCTGGGCACCTTGGACCTCATCCACTGAACCACCATGCTCAACAATCCAATCCAATGATCCAAGCATTGCAGCTTCTGCCACTACACAAAGCTCCTCAACTTCTGCCTCTAAAGACGTATTCTGTGCTTCTTTGCGTGCGACGTCGACTTGTACGGTAAGCGCTTGGTGTACTTCAGACACAAGCCACCACGCTGATGCCGCGTTCTCCCCACCACTCGCCAACACTTCCTCTGCAGTCTGCAATGACTTCTCAAGAATAGATGTAAGCGTTCTGAGTTTGATTGCCTGGTTTTGGGGTTTCGTCCTCGGCTGACGCTTTCTGGTATCATCGGGCTTCGGTTTCGGCTCTGTCTTGACCCCAGCCACGCCAGTTTGCTGCGTCATTCCAGCGGTAAACTTGCTGGGATCGATGTCATACAACGTCCCCGTGGGCCACTTAAAAGTTGGCATTTCTTCATCAGTGTCATCATCTTCGCTGGGCATATGGGGAACTTGAAGAGGTTTGTGAACGATGGGAAATGCGGGATCGTTATACCCTCCTTGTTGAGGAGCAGCTTCCAGATGCTTGGTCTTTGCTTTTCGCTTTCCACCAGAAGGCGCTGGGGCAGGCTCTCCCGTAGCAGATGATACAGAAGCTCCCGGGCCTTTAGGCGTCTCTGTTCCTCCTTTCACTTCATCTGCGGCAGGCGTTGGCACGTTGCTCTCTTGCTTTTCATCCGGACTGGTCTGTGCACACGCTGTGACGCCCACATGATCTCCCAGCTGCTGCGTTTCTTTCCCTTCTCCGTTCCCCATTGACTCTCCCTCCTCCTGATGCTTGGTCTTTGCTTTTCGCTTTCCACCAGAAGGCGCTGGGGCAGGCTCTCCCGTAGCAGATGATACAGAAGCTCCCGGGCCTTTAGGCGTCTCTGTTCCTCCTTTCACTTCATCTGCGGCAGG